>JAOXNR010050350.1:0-17923 GCA_028571225.1 Parsonsia alboflavescens | reverse complement strand
ACACTATAATTTCAATAAAGGCTTTTCACTAACTAAATAAGATATGAGTAAAGCTCGTGACATAATTGAATGGGGGTAGTTGAAGTGGATTTTTAATAAAAATGAATTTTCCAATAGATATGATTTCTCTGATCGACATGTGTCAAATTTGTATCTTTTCAAAATCTGGTTAATAGTGTTCCATCTTCAACTGGAGGGGTTCGACAAGGAAATTCCTTGTTGCCATAATCATCCATACCATATTAATAGAAAGAAAGTGGAAAGACTGGTGTCATTCTTCATATGATTGGATGCCTTATTTTCTACGAAATCACTTTCTCAAATCTTAAATTTAATAGAAATTTGATAGAGAGGTGATATGCGACAAGGCTTTATTAGTTTTGTATATTTTCTTACTTTCTAATGAGCAGCAAATTGATTACTAGAAAACAGTAAAAGGTGGAGCAAAGGGTATATTTAGTTTTTAATGGAGAGAGCAAAAGGTGAAGCTTTCTTCATAACTAGGTAAATATCTTACCTTTTCTCTATGTAATTCAATCTTTTTAGGTGTAATTCACTAAAGAAAGTAAAGTTAATAACAGAAATAAAGAAATTGCAGATTGGGAAGAAGACTTTGAACCCCTTCAGGGATGATTGTTGTTAAGATTCCTTTATGTGTAGGTTAGAGTTGGAGTTTTGTAATAATCATTGGTTAGCATTTGATGTAAATTTTTTTTCTTTTGATTATTTGTTTTCGCATTTGAAAAACATTAAAAGATTGAAGCAATCTTTTTTCCTGTTTGGGCTCTGATTTCAATTTGGTTCTACTTAAATTTCAAGAATCCAGGTGCATGAAACTACTTAATTGGAACCCTCAATTTAGTACTTTTGAGGTTTAGCAATTTGTGCATTGCTCAAAGTAAGTGACTCTCTTTTCTTCTTTTCTTCGCGCCCCCCCCCCCCCCCCCTTTTTCTTGTCACTTTTTATTGCCATTTCATCACCTTCTTAAGCTTACAAGAATGCATGGCTCAGCATAAATAGGACCATGACCTAAGTTTTTGTCTTTGATGAAAAATCAAATATATGGGGGATTCCCTTATCTAGGGCATTTGATATTCTCTGTTCTTTTTTGTCATTTGTGGGAAAAAAATTGCAATTATTGATTTCGGTTTTTGAGGGGAAGAAGAATAGGCTTTGTATTATAGATTCATTAAGGCCATGAGAGGGGCATTAGGTAGTTAAGTGAAATGGAGTACATCTTACATCTACTGGAATTAAAGCAAGAAATGATTTTGATGCCCTTCATATTGTTGCCAAACAGGGGATTTGGAAATCTCTGGAATTAAAGCTAATCGAGACTCTTGAATCACCTTATGCAAAGATTCCCTCCAATGTGTTTGATCTCTCTCAATAGTGTAAATTTTTCAAGAAAGTTATCTTCATATAATTTGCAAGCATCGAACGATGTCTTTTTTTTCTTTTTTTCATATTATCATAAATATATATATATATATATATATATATATATATATATATATATATTCCTTTCATTTCAGTTGTTTCAATATAGTTATATATAATTATATTGTCGAGGAAGGTTTTTTAAAGTTGTTTCTATAAATTTCTATATTAGCCAAATTTTGTAATTTCTTAATTATTTTAATGCAATTGTCCGAGTGTAACACTAGTTTAATTTATGTACTAGATTTTTCTCCAGTTTGATAAAGCAATATGTTATGTTATTCATAATAGGTGGAATGAAACGGTGGGGAGGAATGAGTCTCTCTTATCTCTCTCTCTCTCTCTTTTCAGATGATAGCTTGATATTTATGAAAGTAATTATGTTATGTGGATATTGTTTCATTTGTATTGAAAGTATGAAAAATCATTGGGACAAAAGATAAACCTTCAAAAAGGCATAATGAATATTATGGTCATCAAAGTTGACAATTTTTTTTCAATGCAACGATTAAACTACAAAACTAGATGACCTAAATATTATACTTTGGGTTTTTAGACAATTTAGTCAATCTATGGTGGTCAAATTGAATAATAGTAGTGAATGTGACCAATCTCCCAAGATAATTCCATTGACTTTTTCATGTCACCACAATTTTTCATATTGGCTACGAGAATTTTCGTTATATAGTCAATTTCTTCTTTTTTCTATTTTTTTATTGGCACATTATTTAGATGACAAAGAGGGAAATTTTACACCTAATTTAGTTGATAAAGAAAATTTTAGTGACATGATAAATAATGTAATATTATTAACAAAAATTGATTATATTTGTGATTATAATTCAATCAATCGAACCATAATGTATAGTGGTTAAATTTTCTAAAAACACAAAAGTATAATGTAATTAGATTTTGTAATTTAATGCCCAAACTGGGAAAAAAAATGTCAAATTTAGTGGTAATTATATTGGTTAAGCCCTTTCAATAGTTGCCCCTTTTTTCTCCAATAATATTCTTGATAGTGTTTGAAGTTATGTGCTTGAGAAATTGAATATGACCAGGTGTAACGGAGGAGAAAGGCATCTTGATTTGAAAAAAAAAAAAAAAAAAAAAAAAGAAGGTGGATGTCAGATAGAATTTGAAAAGAATTTCTTTGCTTATGTTAAAGATAGAATTTGAAAAGAAAAAAAAGGTGGATGTAAGGGACTCTCATAAAATCAGTTATTGTTTGCCAAACGAATTATGTTAGGATATAACCTCTCTGATTGTGGGTCAAAGAGCAACTTGTTAATGGATGAGCCATTGATGCAATCAAAAGAGATATTGAGGAATTTCAAGTTGCTTGGCGATTGAAGTACAAAGACTTTTATTTCAAGTATAAAGATGATGTAGATCAAAGAGAAAGCTTGATACCGAATAGACCTTTGAAACGACAACATGAGCCGTACTCGGAGGTAAAATTTCATGGAATAAAACATGTTTACAAAGATTTTCATTTTTAAAAACTGTAAGGATTGAATATTAACAAAAATGAAAGCAAAAAACAAAGAAGACACTAGAATTTTTTTAAGGAAATCCAAATCTGGAAAAATCTCGAGTTGACAAACAACCATGAAACTATTCACCATATATCAAGAGAGTATAAGATGATCTCACAAATACTATCACTAATTATGATGAAACATAAAACTCCCAACCTCAAGTGTACAACCACTTAATCTTCAATGATGAGACCACTTCCTGGTAGCCTATAAGGGTACCTATTAGAACTACCGATCACCTATCGACATTGGTGATCAGTCACTCATAGAGTTCTAACCCAACTCCACCCTTTATGAACCGCTAAATACACTTGAATACAAAGACCTTTGAGTACGAAAACCGTTTAGTACTGAATGAAAACAACTCTCTTCAATATATAGTGAATAGGCCACTTCTTTTTCTTCATTTACCTTATCTTTTGTCTTATCAACTTTATCCTCTAAATTTGCAGCATATGATAAGCACTCTTATCTCATCTGAAGATAAGTATTATCAAAAATCAATCAATGAATGCGAAACGTAGCATATGTCACCTCTTACATATCTTCGTACTTAAAGTTCAAGCACGGAGATGACTTGAATAACACATTACAGCCAACTAGAGTTCTTTTGACTTTTCTTTGATTTTCTTATAGTTTTTAATTGCAATTAAGGGTACTTGAGTCCTTAGATATTTATTATGAATTATTTAGGTCATTTTTCAAGTCTTGGCCTATATCTATTATGATTGTAATAAGAAACAACCTTCGATATTTTGGATACATAACTTTTAGATCAAATTGATCTTGTTCTTTGAGCATTCATGAGACTCCTTTAGGATTCTTATGTGACTTCAATTTAGGCTTACAATTACTTTTGGCTAGGGTGTTGTGTAGTCTTCCAAATTAAGACATTTGTTGATATTTGTAAAATAACATAGGTCTATATAACTAGCTTGAATCTAATGAGTCTTGGGAATATTTCTTCAAGTTGGTGTGTTTGAATGTAAGCCTTAAATCATCATAGAAATCACATTATCTTTCGGTTTCAGAGCCTAGGTTTATTATCATTTAGGTTTGTCTATCTTAATTGCTTTCTTTGTGTTCTTTATTGAAGATCTACTATGTTTTGTTGAGATCTATGATCTTTAAGTTTTTTTTTTTTTTCCTTATTTTATCTTCTTTCTGATCTTCCTGTGATCCTTGTATTGTAAGAATTGTGCTTAAGGTCAAAAACAAGGGCAAATTCTATTGGGCTTATTTGGACAAGGGTCCAATTTTGATGAATTAAAAGGCAAGGTTCTATCCAATTTTTAAAACAAGTTTTCAAGTTTTTTAAGATTCCAACTCCTATTTGGAAGAAAAAGTTTTAATTTTCTGTTATAAGTATCCAAAGACTATGATGTCCTTAAAAATTCATTAAATTCTCCATTGTTATCATTCATCAAACCCAACATCTAGAAGCTTTCCAAGAAAGAATTGAAGATCCCTTTTTTCTCTTTATTCAACAAGAGAAAGGAAAAACTTGTCTCTTGAAGTCCTTCACCCGTCTGCTTTCATTCAACTCCCTCTAAATTTTAACTCATTTTTGATTCAATACCACACCCTTTCTCTTGCCTAGAGAGGCAGATTGGTATAGAGAGAGTATGAAAATCAACTGCATTCAATCATTCGAAAGGGATGGGCAAGGAAAGTAGGAACTAAATTCCAAATAAGGTTAGAGGTTAAGTTTTGTATCTTGACCTAATGTCAGAGTTGATTTAGAGAGATAGGCGATTTAAGGAGATCGAGGGCCGCAAAAAAGATCCAGATGAAGTCAGCAAAAGAGACCAATGGCAACAAGAAATGGAAGCTAATGGACAGAAGAAAGAAGAGAGGAAGAAGAATTGGGGATTTTGGTTTGTATTTTTTTTTTTTTTTGGAAGCTGCAAGCAAATGGAAGTTGTTGGATAAGAAAAAGAAGATACAAAGAAGAATTGGGATTTTATTTTTTTTTTTGAAGTTGGGAACTAAGGTTAGAGGAGGAAAATAGGATAAAAAAAAGCTAAACTTTTGATCTGAAAAGAGACTTGAGTTGTTTTCAATTTTTGGAGTTCAAATTCTTTTCTTTTAAAAATGTTGAATCCGGTCAAAATGAGTCAGACTCTATCCAAGTAAGGTTTGACTCAATTTTGATTTTTTAAAAGTCAAAACCCTCCTATCCAAATGCACCTATTGTGTTTGATGATTGTTCTTCTCTACAAGAGAGAGAGAGAGATCAAAGCTTGAGAAGAAAAAAAAAATCAAGAAAGAAAAGGGCAAAAAAAAAAGAAGAGAAAATTCTATTGAGATCTATTGATTTTATATTGTATTCTATTTTTCATTGATGAAGAATTGGTGATTGCTCAATTGAGAATGATTTGCCCATTGCCTATTCCAACTTTGAAATCAAAGGATTGAATTGTTAATTACATTACAAATTTTGGATCACTTGTTCTTTGGCCTTAAGGTGTTTGATAAATTTCTTTTAAATTTTCTTCAACTTTAAGTGTTTGATGAATTGTCCCTTTGTACATGAACCAAAATTTAGGCACTCTACTTCTTTGCTTCTTGTTTGTTGAGAACATATTGACTGGTTGATAGAATGGTGGAGATTGCTTAGAATCTTTGCTTGAAGTTTGATTGTGTTGCTCATTGATTCTCTTAAGAACTTGAACAAGAGCTGAGAGAGGAAAAAGATGAAAGGACATGAGTACATTAGAGAGAGTAAAATCCAATTTTTGTTGATTTAAAGCCAGTATATTAGAACGAGGGCAAGTGAGGATCAAATTTCTCTCTCATTTTTTGTTGATTTTAAATTGTAGGTAATCATGATGAAATGAACATCTTTAACATCTCAAGCATCACACGTGGGATGCATTGATAAAAATTCTAGAGCATCAAAATGACTATTCCACCTTTCAAAGGCAAGAATGATCTAGAACTGGAAGCATACTTTGCTAGGGAAGAGAAATTAGATCTTGTGCTTGAATGTCACTACTATTCGGAGGAAAAGAAGATCAAGCTAGCTATAGAGGGTCTTAAAGGTTATGCTTTAACTTGGTGGCATGAATTGGTGTGAGCTAAGTGGAGTGTAGGGGCACAACCTATTATTACATGGGAGAAAATGAAAACGAGAATGAGGGGACAATTTATAACAAATCACTACTTTAGAGAGCACTATCAAAGGTTACAAAATCTTTACTCAAGACTCCAAGAGTATAGAAGAGTATTATAAAGAGATTAAACTTGCAACTAAGCCTGTAAACGGATCCTAACGGCACAGAACCTAGGCTCTCAAGTCCAAACCCGAATGGTACTTTTAGTGTCAAGACCCTTTCGATTACGTGGTGGGTATAAAAAATATAGAACTAGTTTTGACCCAATCGGGTTGAGGTCTTAGGCCAAGTATAATCGGTTCGCAATATTTCTTCTTAAAACCTCAAAGAGATGTCTCTTATAAAAATCTGAATACAAACTAATAGAAATTTCTTGTAATAGATTTAACAACATTACCCTACCTTACATAAAATCATTTAGCAGCTTCAGAATCAACATTTATAGCAGTATTACAACTCATGATGATTTAATAAAATCTAATCCATAATGAACATTAGTAGCAGACGACACCCATCCGGTCACCGACACTCAAATCTTTCATCTCCCAACAACAATAAATCTTTCATCCCGCACGACATTGTTTCGTTAAAATAAAAAATAAAGAAAAATCAATCCAATCGCATCTCAGATCTGAAAGCAGAGACGTTGACGGCACTCATCTGGTCACCGACATTCAAATCTTTCATCCACCAACAACAAATTGCAGCAAAGAAGGAATTTGTAGAAAATTGCAACTTCTTCAAAGATTTGCAAACAAAAGTAGAAACTTTTTCATCTTGCATCACTAGTTCCCAAACAAATTTGCAGAAAATTGAAGAAAATTGCAGCTTTGTGAAAGATTAGTGACAACGAAAAATTACATAAAATTGTAAGAACCCAAGAAGGATTCAAGGACAAGAGTTGACCAAAACAGAAAATTTTTAACTTGCTGCAAATCGGATGAACAATAGAAATTGGAACAATCTCAACAAATTCCAAAAATGAAACAAAAAGAATAATCCATTCATTTATTTTAAGCTTTCAATCCAAAGTAAGAAGTAGGACAATACCTTTCAAGGGGAAAAGTTTGTAAGTTTCCATCCAAATAGCTACGTAAATTTTGCCATCGTGTACACTTTTCAAGTGTGTTGCATCTAGGATAATGACAGATCATATATACTTGAAACGCTCGATCGAAAGACTAAGTGCACAAAATGACCTCACAAAATGCTCCTCCAGCAATACTATGTTGGTCATTAAGCCGGGCATTATATGCTCCAAGAGGTTGAAGTATGATGGCAGCTGTCTAAGTAAATCCTCCGGAGTTCCATAAGCAATGTCCTTTGCACGTTGCAAAGATCTCCCGACTTTGGTGTATCCTAACTTCACACTATAATTTTTCCGCATGTCTTGAATCACATTTTTGGATATGTGATTCACACCAACGAGTTTACCAATGTACAAACAACCAATTGTTGATGCACTTATATCCCTGTTTTGGCTTTGTTATACAATTTGAATGCAAGTGTGAGTGGAGACAAACTTGTGAATCATCCATATCTAGCATCCAGCTCTACACTGTGCATGTATCATGAAATTGCAATCTTTTTTATTCCCGCATTGCGGCTCGAATCTTGCCTTGTCCAAACGTACCACGTGATATGAAAATCGATTTTCGAATGAATATTGATCGACTGCTGTTGTCAATTCATTCTCACTATTAAAAATTGAATCCTTCCCTATCAAACCCACAAGTGGAATGGTATCATCTTTAGAATAATACACCTCTGCTTCATCACCCCAGTCCATGTCTGTGAATTGAGTAGAAGAATTTGATATAAATTACTCAAAAGGAACTACGTGTCTAACCCGATTGTCGAAGTTCACGGGGACATTATCATCAACACTGCAGATATATTGGTGCAAATATTTTCGGATGGCACAAGTTCATTGTTTATAAGTAAGAATGTCTCATCCAAATTCCTTTCGTACGCATTAACAAAATCATCCATTGCATGATCACCACCACTCTAATGTAATCTTTCAATTTTGTTAAAGATCACCATTTTAGGATTAGCTTTACCCAGCAAATACATGATCTTGTATATATCTTCAATTTTCAATAATTTAGCACTTTCATCAGATAATTTGGATGTAAATGAGATTTGTACATCGAATTAGTTTAAATCAATCTTTATGCAGTCTGTCATAGTTTTTCTAAAATCTTGATAATTGATGTCGTTTGATATGACTACTGGACTCACCCTTCCACTTAGAAAACCATCGTGAAGAATAATTCTGATTAAAGCCATTTCTGCACGAATCCGAAGAAAATATATTTTGGATCATGTACAAACAATACTAGAAAAAAAAATGGAGAAATATCTTAATTATATATATATAAAAAAAAGCAGAGAAAAAAGGATCTACATAGTTTTTGGGGAAAAAAAAGGGAGCGGAAAAAAATGCTTGAATGTCGAGATGATCATATGAAAGGTCGATATAATCGCTTCTAAGGTGTAATTGACTTTCTGGATAGTCTATTGAACTTTTTTTAAAAAATATATTAAAGGTTGATTTCATCCCTTGAAGGTCGGTATAACCATCCGATGGTCGAAATGATCATCTAGACGGTCAGTTGAATCAAAAAATAAAAAAATCTAGGCTTAGAGGTTGGTCTCTACTCCCGAAGGTAGGCTAGACCTTTTGAAGGTTAGCCGATGCTTCAAACACTCAACTGAGGCAACTTTCTTTCTTTCCTTCTTCATACCAAACAAATTACATAAAACGGATGACCAACAAAACCCAACGACTCTTAGGAATCAAAACATAACAATCAAATACCATAATAGCATAAAAGGAAAACAAATTGAACTCAAATTCAAATTGAATAACTCGAGCTTGATCTTATAAAAAAAAAAACCAATTCCTCTCAAAAATTCAGACCCAATTGCCGATTGGTTTTTCTTTTCCACAGGGAGAATGGGTTCGTTTTAAGGTCAACTTTCAACAAGAAAACTTCATAAATGATGCAGTAGTTGTATGGTCTTCAATTAAGTTTTACAGCAGTTGGAGTGTTTTGAATATTGAGGGCAATATACTAATTTATATGATAAGAGTAAATAAAGATTAATTTTGTTTTTTTTTTCAGGGGCAAAAAATCAAAATGAGTGTGAAGTGAAAAGTTAATTTTTGAGTTGGATAAATTATAAAATATTATATAGATTTATATAATATTGAAATCTTTCTAATCAAATTGAGTAAATGTGAAAACACCCATCTTTTCCTTCTTCTCTAATGAGACGACAGTCTAAACAATTGAGAAATTTTTTTTTCTATTAGGTTTTGGATGGATCCGACCATTGTTCCGATTGCTTTTCCCAGCCGAACTTGCAAACCCATGGCACCATTCCCCCCCGCCTAAATCTCCTTCCTGCTAGATACCATTTTCTTTTGTCTGTCCTTTTTAAATCTCACATAGCCACTGGAGTACTGATCTAGCTTCTTCAATTTCTCTTCTACTAAGTTGTCGCAAAGATCTCCCCAGATCTGATCACCTCATCACCAACCATCATCGTAGTAACCCACCCTTTCAAACCCCATGCATCTTTGCCTCTTTGTTTAGCAAGCCCACCACATCATGCAGCTGCCATTCAAAATCCAACCTGTCATTACCACTCCCCTTCTTTGTCGATGTTGCCCATACACCTCTATTTGCTGTTTTCCATATAGCCTATATCTGTATCCACCCTCCACTACCATCCCTCTTCTTCAACCAGGCTATCCAAACATCTTGCCGGCCTTTCCTCTCTCCTTTTCCCCTTTTCTGACAGTCCCCTTCTCACCTCCTCCATTCTTTAACCCAGTAGTACCAGATTTGAATCCCAAGCTACCACCTAAGTCAAACCCTCTTCTTCTTTCATTCGTAACCCATAGTTGCATCTTCAAACCCAACCATTCTGCCTTCAACACCCTCTAATCCTCCACCACTCATTCCTATATTTTTATATTTTGAGATTGTCTTTGATTTGGGCTTGGAATTTGGGAGGAGAATTAAGAGACACCATAGATTTGATATTTGTAAAAATTAAGTCTAGAAATTTGGGAAGAACGAAGATCCATGTAAAAAAAATTTGAAAAAACTATAGAAGGACAAAAATATCCTTGTCCGTTAGTCACTTAATGGATAATTTTGATAGAAGGTCATGAGTGGATATTTTTGAAAATTAAAGATTATGCATGAATTAAAAATAATATAGGATCATATGTGAGTATTTAGGATTATGATATGTAATTAACCCTATAAATAATAATAAACTATCATAACATATATTTTTGTTAATGCATAATTAAATATGTAATGATGACTACTTATATCTAACTCAATTATAATTTTTTATATTTTGTTTAATAATAATAAACAGTTATAATGTTTATTTCAAAATGTATATTTATGAAAATCTTTGAATTTTATTTGTTTATACAACTTTATTTTTTTTATATTTTACTATACTTAATTACAAAATTCAAAAAGAAAAAAAAATTGATACATGAGAGATTTTGTTTTTTATGCTTAATAAATAACTTTTAGAGTCACGTTTTTCTTGAGAAAATATCCATATTAATAAATGAATGAACTTACTTTTTATTGATAGTGGTATATGGTGATTGAAAATTGACATTGTTAGAATTTAAATTATATATTAAACAATTATAGATCATAATAATAGATGGTTATAAAGTGTATTTCAATTAATGCATAATTAAATGATTAATGATGACTATTTATATTTACTCAATTAATAATAATAATAATAATAATAAACAGTTATCATGTTTATTTCAATAAATGTATACTTATGAAACTCTTTGTATTTTATTTGTTTATTTAACTTAATTGTTTTATATTTTAATTATTTATATTTTACTATTCTTAATTAAAAATTTCAAAAAGAAAAAAAGATTTGAAATGTAAGAGTTTTAGGTTTTTTTTTTTAACTTAAATAACTTTCAGAGCTACATAATTTTTTTAAAAATATCGATATTAGAAAACGAATTATCTTATTTTTTTATTAATTTTGATATATCGTTATTGAGGATTTAAATGAAATATTAAATAGTTATAACTAATAATAAACCGTTATAATGTATATTTTAATTAATGCATAATTAATTATTAATATTTATATTTAATCAATTATAATTTTTTTTATAATTTAGTTATTTAATTTTTTATATTTTGTTTATCTAATATTTTATGAAGAAATTAATATATCAGATTCCCCGACGGTTGTAACAATCGGCAAAGCATTGGGCCATGGATTTAAATTTAGAAGTCTATTATGAGAATATGGGTACCATTTAGCTTTGGATTATGTTAGGCCTAAAGGGTAATATGAAGTATTGGCTACCCAATAGTTTCTAGAGCCCAAACATTAAACAATAAGAGAGACTGGGCTTTATGGGCATGGATGATTTTTTTATGCAGCAATGAAAATTTTTATTTGTGAAAGAAGGAACTGAGTAGTTCTATTTTTCCACATTAAATTATTTCATATTTGATAATCATTTAATAATAATAATAATAATAAAATTTTAATTATAATAATTATTAAAAATTAAAAACAAAAATCAATAAATGTATTTATATACATTAGTAAAGAATAAATAAAATAAATACTTGAAATAATTTTTTCTTTCAAATAACATTAAAGTTCCTAGTTTAAGATAGTATCGGTGATATGATACTATTTTATTTTATTTTTTACATAATGCAGGTTATGAATTTGACTAGATTTTATTGTATACTTTAGTTATAGTGAGTTGCAGTTCCTAACGAATAGTTGAGATGCTTACACATGGATCCTGAGCTACACCATCATCTATAGCTTTTGGTTGAGTTGGAATCAGAACCAAGCTTAAGTTTCTGCCCTCCATACCCACGCGGGTTCGTAACCCCCCTGGCGCAGAACTCCAAGGGGCCGAGCTGTTGCTGCGGAGCATGGTGGGTTGACAGGGCTTAAGTGGAAGTATCATGAGCTACACCATTAGCTATAGCTTTTGATCGAGTCTGCTTAGAAGAAACTTGTTAATTTTGTTTTCTAAATCGATTTTCAAAAGAACTCTTTGTTGTTTGCCCTTGTTGCCGTGGATAGGCTAGCTCGTGAAGAGATAATGGGGTCATTAAGTAAATTTTTTTTTTTTAAAGTGATATGATACTTTGGTCCCCTTGGATCGGGTAAAAAAAAATTGCAGAAATTGCTTTTACTTGAAACTAGTGGAAATCAAATAATGCCATATGCGCATCCATGGATGTGGGTGAGTAGTTGAAAGTGTAGCTGGTACATTCCAGGATTCGGATACCACTAAATAAACAAAAATTAAAAACAAAAGGTAATGCTACGTGAGATCTTGCAACAACATGTGACAACATTAATTGAAAAAATTCTTCGGTAGTTCTAGTTGGCACTTCTGCTCCCAGCCCGGCCTTTTATTTTTACTGTTTTAAAACAAATTTTATTATTTTTTATATATGTCAAAAACGAAATCAAAGTAATATTTAATATTCTTTAGAAAATCTAATTAAAAACTTCATAACTCTTTTCTGATTTGAGAGATATGAATTAAATAAACATATCTTGCTTAAGAAAATTAGAAAAAGAATATTTCATTCTTCATCTTCCAAAAAAAATCACATATAAGTGTATAATTTTTTTGAAAAACATGAACTTGCCAAGCTTGATGGTAAGTAATAGCACTTGGTATTAAAAGGTCTAAACACAACGAAGGTAAATAGGAAATCACTATTGATCCTTGTGGTGGAGGATAGTAGAGTTAAGAAATATTCAATTTGGGATGAAATAAGCATAATTATTATATATATAAATGAAAAATGGATAATATTAATCTATTCTTGTGGTACTATTCTGTATTGCTAAAGAGACATGAGGCCCTCCACGGTTGGATAAAATGAAGTAGTAGTAATTGCTTTCGATTGAAACAAGTAGAAACCAAGGAATGCTATAACTTCAAATGAGTGTAAAAATCATATCTATATTATTCAAAGACAATAATTGTAACATCAACAATATATATATATATATATATATATATATACACACACTCACACAGTGTGTCTAACTACTCTATCATGGCCATTTTCTCAATGAGTTTCCATTAATTCTATCTTTGCAACAAGTATGCAATACATTAATGATGTAAAACCAAGACTTCAAGTACCTACTTGATGTTCCAACATTACAGCCTTAAAAAGGAAATGGTAGCAATCGTGGGGAAACTCCAAAAGGAAAGAAAAAGAAAACAAAGACGATATATGTCATGTAAGTGGATCGAGAGTCTGAATTAATGGGCAATAAATATATGCATTATGCTTCTTTTCTATTTTATTTTTTATCATCATCATAAGATGCGCAGTTTGCAGAGATTTCCATAGTGGATTCTGCCCTCGCTCGATTGCACTGCAGTAGTCTATGTCTGGGGAGAATGATGATGATGATCTCTTTCTCTGGCAAACGTGTAGTAGGGATGGAGGAGTCGGCCGGGGACTAAAGAAAAAATGATGATTATTATTGCTATTGCTGAAACAACGATATCTGCTTGCCATAAAGTATTGCCCACCATGATGGTTACCATTCCCTGTCATGTGGCAGTATTTAAACATAGATAATATATACTCCTATATATTGTCTTGTCTATTGAAAAATTCTATCAATTTATGGTAAAAAAATGGTGGGGTTATAAAAAGGGAAAGGGAAAAAAAAAAAACATATTCAAGAAAAAGAAATTTCAGTTTTTCTTTTTCTACTCCTTGTTGTTGTCTATCCCATTTGTATAGGAATTCCTAATTTTAGCTATTAATTAATATATATATATATATATATATAAAATAAAAAGAAAAAGAAATAACCCTTTCTCCTATCATGGTTTGGAAACAAAGTGCTAAAATCTAAAGCCCTCGAGCCTATGGATATGAAAGTTTTATGGACTACCAAAAGATACACAACACAAATGGTTCTTTTTCTCGGATACTTTCGTGCTTATAAATCGTGCATCCAATATGTGCATAATAATAATAACAATATCAAAATGCAATAATAATCCTTGTAGTTGTTGGCCACTCAAATAATGCACCATTTGAGGAGCCTCCAATCCATGCAAGCCAAATTAGATGTGACTCAAAAGGTCTTTTCCCCCATCAAATAAAAAAACCCTCTTGGAATTTCTTACATAATTATTTGATCTGTCAAATGAAAGCGAAAGATTAAACTAAATTAATTCCCATTATTCTTAGTGATAAGATATTAATAAAAATATTCAAAATCAATGGTCCTATGAATCACCATTTCAGAATAGATCGATGTTTCTATCAATTATTTGGCCATTTCTAATTTTTCCTTCGTCTTTAGTATAATTTTCTTGACGAAATTTGTGCTGTCCTAAAGACATATATTTGTCTATGTCCGCACACGTGCACTAGAAGACATTTTAGGACGTTGAAATTGTTCTTTTAGTAAATCCAAATTCCAATGGCAGACTCAATTCCTTCTTTCGATTCAATTCTTTTGTGAGGCAGTAGTAAAAGGAATTCATAATTAATGGACTAAAAATATTTTTCTATTATAAATTATTTTTCATGCATGCATGTTTTCAATGAAAATTAAAAAATATATATAATTTTTGTCTTAATTAATGCACTATATATTATTGGGGGAAAAAAACAATTTAAAAATGATTCAAACAAGGTTATAATTGCTATTTCCACCACAAATAAAAATATCCGAAACCCCAAGGATGAAAAAAGAATAATTTCAATCCAAGAAATAATTGAACAACTAGATCAAAGGTACAGAATTTCATTTAAAGAGCCAAATTTCATTATTGGCAATAGTATGATAGGGACGAGAGAGAGTGATCAGAGATGGAGGTCAATGTGGAATGAGTGAAATAAGTCGTTTTGTGTCTGAATATTTAAAAGTGTTTTTTAATAAAAGTAATTTAGATAAAAAAAGACTTCTAAAAATTTTATAAAATATTTTTGTTTTGAAGAAATAGAAAATAATATAATATCACATAAGTTGTAATTATCTAAAAACTCATATCTAATACGTTTAAGTCATTGATCATAAAAACAATGCATTGATTGAAAGAAATAAAATTTGAAAAGAAAGGAAAATGAAAATAAAATAAACAAATTAGGAAAGAATAAATATTTACTTAATAAAAAAAAACAAAATCTCTCGTGCATAAATAAATTGAAGTACAACCACTGTACCATCTATATTTGTTAATAGTGAATTATTTGAAAATAAACATTTTAAAAAATTAGAGGGAAAAGCTTAAAGGGTAGATATGAATACAATAAATAATAATCTTAATTCTCTTTTAAATTTCTAACTAATGTCCCAATCAAGATTAATATTTCTATCTTTTATATTGTCATGTACTCATCTTTACATGAATCTTATAATCATCACTAATAGAAAAATAATTACTTAATAAATAATAATTTTGTATTAATTTAAAAAATTATTCTATAAAGTCGATCGCATTGTCAAAGAACATTCATACATGTCGTGGGGGTGCATGTGTGAAGACTTTTGACAACGTTTTTCCAATCAACAAACCATTAGAACACAATATGATAATATAATTAATGGCACAAAACTTAATTAAAAGCCTTTCCAAAAGATAATTAGGTGTGTGGCTTTACACATACTTCATGTCCTTAGGATCAATTAAGTAATCTCCAATATATATATATATATATATATATATATATATACATATTTTTAAATGTATGTATAATTAGGTGTTACATGTCTCTCTTTATGTGATCCCATATTAAAAATTTAACTAAGATAATATTGCATTGGTGAAATCATGGCCGACAAAGCATCATCATTGAGTAGGAAAAACTTTTTTCTCCTAAAGTACCAATTCTTCACTATTCTACCTTTGAAATGGTGGGTGTGGAATGTATATAATTAATAACCCTTTTTTTTCTTGCCTTTTTAACTTACTTTGAACTCATAAGGTGGAATTAAAGCTTTACATATTTTCTCCAACCAAATGATGGCAGACAAGAAAGCATTTTGTGAAACTTGAAAATTGCCTTGTTAGGGTTCACAGAAATGGGTGGTGGCCCTGGTGGGGTATTTGTGTCAAATGGGGGGATCTAAAGATATGGCAAAACGACTAAAACGGGATTCAAGGTTTTGTGACTCTTAAAGTGTAGGGTTTGAGGTGGAAGGAGCCTTTTCCAAAGAAGACAGACATTTTATATCAGGAAGACTAGCTTGGCTCTCCCATAACAGTCGCTCATTAAGTCCCTTTCTGACTCACAAATCAAACTTCTTGCATGGTTCCAGCTGCTACAACAAAACAAAATTAGAGTGGGAAAATACTTTAATAAAAAGGATTTTTATATATGGGAGAAAATGTTATTAAATATTGATAGGAATGGACTCTTGTTTTTATGAATATTTGACTTGTATGATATTCCATTCCACACCAGAATTCATTGATAAAAATCCTTAGTCATCTATCAAGATTAAATATTTACTTCTTTTTTTTTAATAAAATTTTTTCAAATAACGTACTAAAAACCTTTTTAATTTTAAGGATTTATCTCTCACTAGTCATATGGTTCCACTACTAAGCAATACTTAGAACTTGACCCAACATCAAATTAAACAATTTATTGAAATTCAAGATGGGATGGTCCAACCTTATGTAAATCGTAACTAAAATTGTAAAATTATGATTAAAATTTAAAAACAATATTTATTATAGAATATAATAATAAAATTAATCATAATTCTCGAGTTCGAATTCCATCAATATCTTTCTGGATTAATTGATCATAGGTTCAGACACAGCTTAAAAAAAAAGAACTTAATAATCAATACAATAAACATTCAAATTTATAACTAAACAAGTATATGGAATTTTTTTAAAAAAAATCTTCTTGGAAAAAGATTAATTAATGACAAACTTTGTCACTTGAAAAGTTTAATATTGTTTCTTAGTTATTTACTCTTTCTGAAAAACAAATGGTGAGGAGTACAATATTTTAAATAAAAAACTTTTATTTTTGAGATAATTGAATGCAAAATTTGATTCAATTGCACCGCATAATATTTGAATATATTTTAAATTTAAAATAATTTAAGCTTTATTAATCATATTTTTGAAAAATCTGTAGATTTGATTTGATGAGGAACCATCGTGGGAAAAATTTTGAGATACATCGTTAACAATGTGATATGTAATGATTACAGAGGCTTTTAATTAAGACCACGAATACTTTTTCGTTTTCATTTTATTTCCATATTTTTCTGGTATACAGAATTAGAAATGGAAAAATAGATAGGGGAAAAAAAATTACTAAATTTAGAAAAAGAATTCAGTTACTTTTTCGATTGCAAAATTTGAAATGAAAAGTTTAGGTTTCAAACTTCATTACTGCATTACCTTACTGGACTGAGTTTCTATTTTTGCAGTTTCATTTCTAATTAAATCCACCTTACTAGTAGAAATGGAAGCTTTCAGTTGAGAAAATCTGTTCTAGCGGTGGTGTGGTGTATCTAACTAATTAGGAGACCTAATTTGGACAAGGATTAATTACATGTGAAGTTTATAAATATATATATATATATATATATATATATGGATTTGCTAAGACGCGCTTCGGAGCGCGCCTTAATGCACGCTCCAACCGTTACCGTAACGGAATTTTTGCTACAGTGCTCATGCTGGAGCGGAGCAAAAATTCCGTTACAGTAACGGTTGGAGCACGCATTAAGGCACCATCCGGAGCGCACCT
>JAOXNR010050339.1:0-17925 GCA_028571225.1 Parsonsia alboflavescens | reverse complement strand
AAGAGAAAGAAAAAGAGAGTGATTTGATCTTCAAGATGAACAAGGAGATTTCAATACCCATTTCTAACATTGACCACCGTTTGTCTAGTGTTCTTGTGCCAAAATTTCAGGTTCTTGAATGACACAGGCGGACATGGCGGGTTGAGGATTAAGGAATTCTGGAAAAAAAATCTAATAACTGGAACTCAAAAAAAATTCTCAACTTTAATTCGGATGAACAATAAAACGATGAATAGTAACCTTGAACAGTACACAGGAATAGTGAATGGTGAATAGTGCTGATGAAAAGTACCCCCAATGAATAGTGCAACAGCAACAATTTTGGAAACTCAAACTTTGGATAATCCGTCAAAGTTTGAGGCTTTTTGATAATCTAACTTCTGGAATTGCCAGAGGTCTAGACAACGAAAATTGATTTCTTCTCCTCTAATCAAACTTCAATCTAAAGTAGTTAAAGGATGAAAAAAGAAAGAACAAAACCTTGTGCTCACAAGGAAAGAGAGAGAAACTCTGAAATATTATTAATAATAGATTGAATTTTTTTTAGCTCTTAGGCATTCATCCTTATTTATAATAATAGAAGTTGTATGTTCCTAATCAGACTAGGAAATAGAAACCAAGTAAACTACTAAAGCTAAGTTTTGTATTCCTAATCAAACTAGGAAATAAAAGTCAGGAAGAAAACAATAAAATAAAATAAAATAATCTAAATAAAATTCTATCTAATTAAGGAAATAAAATTATTAAATAATCTTGATTCTACTTGCTCTACGTTAGACTCCCACTCTTGAAGAGGGCTTGTCCTCAAGCTTGCGTGTCACCATGGAAGCGAAGAAGATGTTGCACATTGAACACACTGTAGATAATGTGGCCTTCTGGTAGCTCGAGCGTGTAACCATTGAGTCCCAACTTCTCCCAGCTTATGCATCATTGCTAGCATAGCACCCACAGAAGGGAAATCAATAAACTCAAATCCTCGAGAGGGGCCAGAGTTACGTTCCTTGATCACACGAACATGACAAAGGGGTCCCCATTCAGCAAGTGTCTGGTATAAATCTTCTTTTGTAGTCTTCTGAGAGAGACCCTTCACTACAACGGTAGCTAATGGAACCACAGAGTAATGTTGAAGTTTATCTTCACGGTCCCTTTGCCTTTCAGTTCTCTCATATCGACCTTCATCATAACTATTCTCCCTATGACTTCGACTTCAAGGAGATCTTGACTGGAGGTGATCATCCAGCCCACGACATCGAGATCGAAAGCGTGAGTGATCATGCTTTCTGTATGGACTTTGATCCCTTTCTCGACTCAAATCTCTCTTGTCATGGTCACGAGAATCACGTCTTCTCCAAGTTCCATCTCTCCTACTCCACTCATAATCAGAATCATAACTGTGTCTACCATAATCGTAATCTCTCTCACTGCTATCCTCTCTGCTTTAATGAGAAATACAAGTCCTCAAGTCATACTCATCATACCCATAATCATCAAGGTCACGGCCCCCATACTTAGTAGGCCTGTCAAATTCGTGATCGCGGTAGTGATCCATATTACAAGAATCCATTTCATATGAATCCACATATGACGCTGTGTATCCCTCTCTAGACTATATTCATCATCATAGGATCTCCTCCCTGACTGATTCCACAAAACTGGTGGTGGTAGGTAGTTCTCCCTTTCTAGTATTTTCCGATGAAAGCCACCCCTTGGGCTGGGAAATCTTTCATTAATAAACCTCCTATCATCATATGAACCACCAGCCCAAAAATTTTGATCATGAACTGGACTGATTCCACAAGCAAAGTTAAAATCTTCAGGGCCGAATGGACTAGTTTCATCATCTTCCCTTTTAGGCATAATGGAAATTTTCGACACCTCTACTTTCTTTAGGGCCATTCTCTCAACCTCCACATTAGGTTCTTTTTCCACCGTACAAAGAACTTATTTTCCTTCTTCTGGCTTTCTTTCTTTCTTAAGATGATGGCTGTTTTCAGGCACTTGAAGCCGCTCTTCAAAACTCAAGTTCCTCCTTCTTGGAAGTCTTCCGGCGGGTTCTAGCAACACGGGTGGTCGCTGGTTTGCTAGTTGCTACACCATTCGGTTCAAAGTTTGCATCTGTTTATTCTGGTTTTCCAGGATCTGATGCATGGTTCGATTGCACTCTTCAATTTCCCTTTCTTGCGATTCTCTGCTTTTGCGCAATTCGTTCAAAATTGCAACCACAATCGGATCTATGTTTCCACCTGACATGGTGGATCTCAGCTCTGATACCAACTGACACAGGCAGACATGGTGTGTTGAGGATTAAGGAATTCTGGAAAAAAATCTAATAACTGGAACTCAAAAAAAATTCTCAACTTTAATTCAGATGAATAGTATGCCGGAATAGTGAGTGGTGAATGGTGCCGATGAATAGAACCCCCAATGAACAGTGCGACGGCAACAATTTTGGAAACTCAAACTTTGGATAATCCGTCAAAGTTTGTGGCTTTTCGATAACCTAACTTCTGGACTTGCCAGAGGTCTAGACAACGACAACTGGGTTCTTCTCCTCTAATCAAACTTCAATCTAAAGTTATTAAAGGATGAAAAAAGAAAGAACAAAACCTTGAGTTCACAAGGAAAGAGAGATAAACTCTGAAATATTATTGAAAATAGATTGAATTTTTTTTTAGCTCTTTGACATTCCTCTTTATTTATAATAGTAGAAGTTCTATGTTCCTAATCAGACTAGGACATAGAAACCAAGTAAACTACTAAAGCTAAGTTTTGTATTCCTAATCAGACTAGGAAATAAAAATCAGGAAGAAAACAATAAAAAAACAAGAACAAGTTTCTAAATAAAATTCTATCTAATTAAGGAAATCAAATTATTAAATAATCTTGATCATGCTCGTCTACTTGCTCTGCGTCATTGAAGGACTAAACAAGTTGAAAGAAGACAAGGACAAGAAGATGATAAGTGAGATGTTAAAGTGGTACACTCTTATCTCTACACTTGGTGATAGTTTGTTGAAATTTGAAAATGAAAGATTGCTTTCTATGACTTAGTGTGTGTTTAGGGATGCTTATGAAGTTCATAAGCAAGGTGCTATAGTGAAATTTCTTGAACATGAGGATTTCTTATTTAGAGAAAGTATGTTTTATACTTCTTTGAGTTTAGTGACGGCTTTTATGGATTTTGAGTTTGTGAAGGAATCTTTTGTGAAAGAATATGCTTGTGACTATGTATTTGGTTTGTCAAGACAAGTCATACATGATGAAGTTTATAAGCATGATTCTTCTTTGTTTGGTGGAAATGCTATATTCATGCCTAATGATTCTATGAGTGAATTTTTGATACTTGATATCCTTGAGAACTACTTAGAATCACATTCTTTGGAATTGGGATGCGTGGATGTCTTGTTTAAGAATGCCTTTAGGATATACATGAACGAAATGTCAAAGTTTGTTCTAGATGATCAAGTTTTGTGGATCTTTGATGTTGCAATCCTTGAGAGCAAGTTCTATCTTTGTGGTCTATTGTGCATCTATATTGTTGATTCTAGAACCTTGATAATCTTGTTTGAAAGGTACTTCATTGTGACTCCTATGAGAAAAATAATCAATGCATTTTGAGTATCATTCTTCATTGAGGCTTTGTGATAAGACATGTCACATTGAGAAATTGTTCTTCAATGGTGAACTCATGAATGCAAATAGAGATTTGTTGAGGATTATGAAAAATCCCCTATTCTCAAGAGAGCATAATGATGTCCATACTGGCAAAGTGATGAGTTCCAACATATGTGAAGAGTATTTTCTTATTCCTTTTATCCATATGTTTAATGCTTTCGATGGACGACATGTATATGCTATGCTAAGGGATTGTTACTTAAGTTTAATGAATATGAATTCTAGGTTTAGAGAACCTTCATTTCATGGTTTATGGGGACATAGTCCAATGGGAAATATGTCTTGTGCTTTAGATGATATGACCTTATTTCTTTGTTGTTCTAAGAGGTTTGTATTGTTTGTCTATGATGCTTCTTCTAATGAGCTTAATGAAGGTGAGAAGGAATACATATCTATCAAAGAAAGACCACCACCTTTAAAGAAGGGTATGGTAAGACATTGTCAAGTTCTAACTTCCATGAAGGAGAACATGGAGTTAATTGGTAAGTATTCTTTTAAATCTTCAATCCATGTTAGTGATCATTTTCTTTTCGATGTAGGACTTAGAGATTCAAGGTCGAATCCTTTTGAGTTGTAGGGGAATGATGGAGATCAAGGAGCATACATGGCATTTGATAATTCATGGAAGATCTTATATGAAGATGCTTATGGAATAAAGGAATTTATGTACAAGAGCTTGTATTTCAAATACAAGGTTGGAAGATCAAGAATGAAGAAAGACTTATTAGAGATTGAAGATGATATTAATAATGATTTAGGGTTCCTGTACAAAGATCAATATTTCAAGTGTAAGCATGGAACTTTGAATTGAAAGAACAAGGTTGGAAATTGAATGAACAAGGCTGAAACTTTCAGCAAATGTGTTGAGATAAATGTTAGACTTTACAATATTGTTTGAAGCAGAACTATCAATGGAGGCTGAACCAAGGAAATAGCTCAACATGTGGATGATAGAAGACATCAAGGAGGAGTGATTAAGAAAGGAATCAAACCATTTGAAGCTTTGGAAGTGAGGCTGCATATCTTTCCCTCATAATCTTCTTCAATCCTTCCCATGTAGTAATATGTACTCAAAATTTTCTTTCACATTTCAAATCTTCTTCCCACCAAGCTAAGGCTTTGCTCTCAAAGTTATCAACAACTAGTCCCATCCTTTCCTCTTCCAAGTAGACATCCTTTTAAAACACAAGTTCTACATCTCTTTCCCAAGCAAGATAAACATCCAGATCAAATGTACCATAGAAATATGGAAAGGTCATGTGATGGCTCCCAAAATATCTACTATGGCCTTCTTTTCTTCCATATCTTCTTGGTCTCCCTTCATTGACATAGTAGTAACCATCATCATACTCCACATGTTCATACCTTCTTCTAGATGGCTTCATTTGTTGACTCTTTTTTCCAACTCCTCCATTTGGAACATACTCCTTTGAAGGAAAAGGATGTGATGTCTTGAATTTCCTTCATAATAAGATGTTTGAGATGATGATTTAGCCATGATGTACCTATAAAAGAAAACAAGAAAAACAAGGGAATATATGTATCCTCGCTTTGTCCTCATGTTTGTCACTTGATTGAGGCTTTTATTCGCTCAAATGATCTCACCCCTTTCGCTTTTTAGCCCTCTAAACTCTTCTTGAGATTCTTAATCAATTCAAATTGGGCAATGCAACTACTCAAGCATAAGAATGTCAAGTATCCACCCAACTAAATGAAATAGTCATTTATTATCAATAAATAAGAGCAAAAGAGTTTAGAATTTCAAAGAGAGAGGACAATATCCACAAGACAAATGATCAAACACTTAGAATTCAAAGAAAATAGAGTATTGGCATTTCATGAAACATCTTGAGGATAAAGATTTGTGATCCAAATTTTAACAATATTCAATGATTTCAAGTGTCCCAGTAACAAGTTTTGATTAGGCAAATTGACAATTCAACACAATTGGTCATAACTCAATCTCTACCATCAATTTGATCAACTTTTCAAATAGAATTTAACTTACAATAGCAATATCAAGCATAATTTCGAATTTTGGTTTTTTTTTCTTTGATGAGATTTTCTAATTTCTTAAAATGAAGAACTTTGATCCCTTCGTTCCCCCCCCCCCCCCTTTTTTATGTAGTAGAAATGAAGAAGAAGTGGAATCACCGAACTAATTGAATTGGCCCCTGTTTTTGGCCTTAGGGACACAATTCACACAATCACAAGAGGTTCACAAGAAAAGTAGTATAAATGTAAAAAGAACAAACAAAAAAACATTCATAGATCTTAGATTTTCAAAAAAACAAATAAGATCTACACACTAAATAAAAATAGCAATTAAAGATAGGCAAACCTTTCGATGAAAACCTGGCTTTGATACCAAAATATGACGTTATCTTGAGTTGAAGTTTCTCATTATCTTGACCCAACTCTTGATCAATCACATAGAAGACAAAGATTCCAATACTCATCCATTTGTTCAAACTTAGAAATTAGATTGACCGCTTGTTAATGCTAACAATCAGCAAACCTAATGGATTTAGTAGACAATTTCAATACCTAAGCCAAGTAATTGAAAAGTCCTTTTTGTAGTCTTCCTAGAACCCTAGAAAATTCCTTGAAGAAACCCACTCAAAGATCAAGTTTGATCTAAGAAAGAAAAGTCACTCATTGTAAATGTGTTCTTAGAATAAATTGTCTTACAATTACAAATAGGAAACTATGTATAGTCCCATTAGCAAGAAGCCCTAATAACAGTTAAAGGACTTTGTTAACCCCTTAAAATAACATAAAGGACCAAGAAAAGTCATGAAAAATCTTTCAAACTTTGCATGAATGAAACAGGGCAGGGGGCATCCTGCACCCGGTTTTGGCACCAGACGAGGACCGAACAGCCACTGGAATGGAGGCAATGAGCATTCGGCATGGGTGTTCGGTACCGGACGGCGCAATGACTTCGTGCCATCGTGCCGATCATCTTGCCATCTCTAAAACGGTCTGTGTCAACTTCCTTCCAAGCCTTGTTCTTCATATGAAAACGTCTCACCTTCATCTTCAAGGTCATGAATCATCGACAAGTTGTATCCCTTCTTTGCTTGTTCTTCATCAAGTTTAATCTCCTATGAAATTCTTTATAAGCACATTTTCTTCTATGAAACTTCCCTTCATTGAATTCGTCCTTGAATCTCTTCCTTGATGTTTCCATTGATGATATGGTTGATCCTTTCTCCATCAATATTTGAAATAAATTCTCACACCGCAACCCACAAAAATCATCATCAATAATTTCTTTTTGCAAAAAGTACAAAAACAATTGATATGTTCTCAAAACAGGTAGTATTTTTTCCCTATTCCTACTCCCACTTATTCCAAATTAGAGGAAATTAACAATGAGACCACTTTCGGGTCCAAAGCAAGGCGAGGAGAAAATTTAAATGAATTGTGCTGACAAACTAATAGGAGTCATCATAGTAGCAGCTACAAGACCTAGAATTGAAACCTCAACTACAAAACCGATGATAACATGAGCATTACAGAGTAAAAAGATGGAAACTTTAACCCACTAATAGTTCAAATTAACAACCATAAAATTGAGACTGTGAAATAGCTGAGAAGGGTCATAAGACAGAAACATTAAGAGCACTCACCTTTATTTTAATTTCACCAAAAACTTCAAGCTTAGTGACACCATGCAAGATTGAGCTAACACAGTTTAGCTAACTCCCTATTAGCTTCTTTTGTGCCCTAATGCTTGAAGAATGAACCATGTTTCGATTTCTCGGTGGTGAAAAAGAAAAACTTTTTTCTTTTTCCTTTAGGTTGAAAAAGAGTGCTTGAAATCTCTTCGGAGATGGTTTTTTTCACAGGAACTTCGGTTGTTTGGTTTATTCAGATAAACTTCTCCAAGTCAAAAGTATTATTGACTGTCTCGTTTTGTCCAAAAAAGAGACCCACTGTCCGAATGCCGAATGGTGATTTCCCACTACGCATTTTCCTTTTGTTTTTTTATTACTAATTTTCCCTCTTCCCTTTGACACTCGCAATACATGGATTTATATATATGCCTACTATGCCTATTTGTAAAATTTCAAGGTTTAATGAAAAATATATCATTAATGACTCTACACTCATTGGATATTCATACGACCCACTGAAATGATTAAATCATTTAATTGAAGAATGAAGATTATGTTTTGAAATTGTAGATTAGATATAGTTTGATCACACATGGATAATCGTTTTAGTCTCGATTACTATACTCGTCAAAACCAATCATATTACTAGAATAGAACAAGTTTTTAGGGTTAAATTTGTCAATCTCAACCTTGTCCCTTTATAGTAATTAATTAGTTAACTCTAATATACTTAGTATAGTAAAATTAAATATATGATGACAAAACTGGTATGATATATTATTCCTTAAAACTAAAAATGTATTAAACATATCCCAAAGATCCAAGATAGCCCCAAGTATGTCTTTTTTTTTCAAAATCTTTCTTGTTTAATTTATGGCCTCATTTGAAATTGATTTGTAGGCAATATATCAAACTCTCAAAACATATGTGAAATTCAAGACGTACAAACAGTGATAAAATAATCGAAGTTTACTTTTCCAAGTTTGGCAAGGAAAATACTATCTTTTTTTGTGTGTATTAAAATTAATGCAATTCATCTAATCATATGTTTTTCTGGTATGTTAATTTTATATACGAACAATAAATAACCAATGATCAATATGATATTTTCAAATTTGCTTTATATACATACATTATATGACTAGGAGAAAAGTGAATGAAGACTCAAGAATAATACAATGTCTTAAAATATTTTGATCTATCTATTTAATTTTTTATCTTTAATTACCGAATTTTGACTAAGTTGTTAGAAGATGATATATTAATTTTCATATCAATGTAACTAGGCTATTTGAGATGACAGGGTAATAAAACAAAAGGCATTTTAGGTATGGAACTTTCCCCTACTCTTTCTGCTGGGCTGGTAGGGGCACTAACCACTATACAAGTATTGGGGAAAGGGAGAAATGAATCCGAAAATAGAGGGAAAAGGGAATATTTAATTTGAATGGAGACAAACATAATTTATGTAGTACAAGATGTTACGGAAACAACTTTTACATCGAATTGCAACAATGTGTCAAGTTGCAATCTAGCCAACTTAGAAATTTCAAGTCAAAGAAGATATTTCGAAATATTCAGAAGACAAGTTATTTCTTAGCTGACTTGGAAACCAAGTTTATCATGCTTTGAAGGGCTGTACAGGATGTGACAGGCTAGAACAGTTGTAACAAGACCGTGTGTTGTGACATCAGCAAGCAATCCAATTCAAACTTGAAAGGCGGCAATTCTAGAAGACTTGGTGATATGATCTAAAAATTGAAATGGGTTCTTCATTCAAATTCAATTAAAGACACACCCATTTGAGATCAACCCAGGACTTCATTAAGAGGTTCAAACTAGATTACCAATGACTATGATTATCTTCCAATATGATCTATTAGTTTGAATTTTATCAACCCAATTCAATTACCCTAATCAAGTATTGAAGAATTCAAGAGTCTCACTAAGAAACCTAGAAGAGCTAATAGATGAACACTCAAGAAAAGCGGAGTTTAATCCAAAAGGATTCTGTCAATTGATCTAAAATTGTTGGTAGAATAAGTTGTTATAGGATTACAAAGTTAAAGACTATATATAGTTCTAAAACCCTAAAGCATAGGCCAAATAACAAGAAAACAACATAAGATAATAGCATTGTTGGAGCAAAGTGTCCTCTATCTTGTGTCGACTCTGGGGCCAGACATAGCAGACAACCACTGTCTTGGTGCTGTGAAGGTTCAACCGGCGCCGGATTGATGGATGGAGGGCCGGATGGTTGCACCGGACAAGCTAATTTTGGCTTGTTCTCTTCCTTGTTTGCTTGCTTGCTTTGATTTTGCTTCAAGTTGTGCACTTCTTGGACATTCTTTAGACATTTTTGGACACGTATCCAAGCCTTCGAATCATTTATATAAGTAATCATACTTGAATACATTATAAAGTTCTTCTACTTGCCAATCATTTTCAAGCATAACTTCTTCAATTTTGTTATGAACTTCAAGTTGTTCTTCATTGTCTAGCATCAATACCAATATTGCTACTTTCATCTTCAAAGTGCCATGCAATACTTGAAGTATTCATCTTCGTAAAAGAATATCCAATCATTTTTAAGATCATCTCCAATAGAAGTCATAAGTTCTTCATGTTCTTAGACATTATCCAACAAGTCGTTCTTCATTCTTGATCTTCCAACCTTATATTTGAAATACAAGTTCTTATACATAATCTCCTTCTTTTCATAAGCATCTTCACATCATGTATATCGACTTCATCTTTAATATGGTTGACCTTGAATTGTAAACCTCCACATATGAAGCCAAATAGATTAATTCTTCTAAGTTCTTCGTATGAGATCTTCCATGAATTCTCCCATGCCATGTACACTCCTTGATCTCCATCACTTTAGAAGAAGCCATGCATATACAAAGTGGAGTACTCAAAATATTGAAGCAAATGTAGAGATCGGTTCAAGTTTAGTGAGAGAGTCTGAGTTGCTTGAGAGTTACAACACAAGGATGGGAACAAGCAATTCGTTCGTGGCAAGAGTATTAAAGCATTTCAACTGAAGATCTTATTCATCTCAAGAAGAATTGAAGATCAAATCTCTTATTCTCTATTTGATCAAGATCATTTGCAAATCCATGCAGGGAATCTCAAGTGACTTGGGGTTTTATTGCATGAAATCTTTTGTAATTCTAATCAAGAAACTGGTGTTGGTTGCATTAGAGTTTCTTGTTGTAACTAGAATTATAAAAGAACATAATCTAGATGAGGGTCCCATAGAGTAGGCAAGGGGTTTGCCTAACTACATAAACAAGCATGCTTGTGTCTTCATCTTTAAATTCTGTCTATTTGATTCTGGTTGATCGAGTTACAATATTTTGCATTGTTATAAAACGAATAGATAGTATCTAGAATGCAACTTCACTTTCAATTGGTATTAGAGCTTCGGTCACAACTGTGAGATCGTGGTTTGAAGATTGTGTTCAGAATGAGTACTCTAAACGAAGGACAATCATCTGGTAGACCTCCACTTTTTCATGAAGGTAACTATCTTTTCTAGGAAGCTAGAATAAAAGTTTACATTCATGCACGGGATGAATATGCTTGGACTGTTGTAACTAGAGGATTGACTGTACCTAAGGTTATGGATGAATCTGTTCCGAAATCAATAGAGAAAAGGTCTGAACATGAATTTAAAATGCCGATGGGAAATTCTAAGGCATTACATGCTATCTTTGGTACTGTTGATTCTGATCAATTTCATCACATTTCTTAATGTGAATCTGCAAAGTTAGCTTGATATATTCTGAAGACAGTACATGAAGGAACTAATCTGGTTAAGGCTTCAAAGCTACAACAACTTGACACTAAGTTTGAACAATTAAGTATGTTGGAAGACAATTTTGCTGCAACAAGTGCCAGTAAACTGAAGGACTTGGCAAATCAAGCTTATATTCTTGGTGAACCTTGGTCAGAAAACAAAAAAGTAAAGAAGATCTTGAGATCGTTACCCCCAAGATTTAGAGCCAAGGTAACAACCATTGAAGAGGCGAAAGATATTTCCAAGATGCATCTAGATGAGTTAATGGGCTCTTTTCAAGGGTGTTGCACTTAAAGCCGTTGTTGCATTTTTGGATGATACAGATGCTGATGTTGATTATATAGAATTGATAACCAAAAAGTTTAAGAAGTTTCTTATGAAGAAGAATCTCAATTTCAAGAAGTCAAACAAAGATTCGTTCAAGGAAAATTCCAAGAATCTTGAATTGAAGTCTATTCAACGAGATGAAGATAAGAAGGATCCAAGAGATTCACTTCAATGCCATGAATGTGAAGGATACGGTCACTATAAAGATGAATCTGTTAATAGTCTTAGAAAGAAAAAGAATGAAAAATCCTATAATGTGACTTTGATTGACAGTGATGGAGATAATGAAGTGACAAAGATGAAGAAGTAAGTAAATTTGTTGCATTCACAGCTAAGTTACCATTGATGAGTTAGTTAAGGTTCGTAGTAATTCTTATGGGGATAATAATGATGTTAAGTCCGAGACATCTTGGTTGATGAATCACTAAAAGAAGTTTATGATCAACTGTGTGATCAATGGACTCATTTGTCAAAGAAGTATTTGTTACTAAATAAGGATCATAGAGTTGTAACTATTGAGAGAGATGTGACAAAGGCTGATGTCGCAAGATTACAACAATCTATAACAGAACAAGTGAAGTTTGATGCTATTGAAAGAAAGCTGAAAGATGTTGAAAATCGAATCTACAAGTTGAATACTAGGAAAATCAAACTTGAAAAAACGTTGTCATTTGGAAAACCATGTGGTGATAAAACTAGTGTTGGTTACAATATTGGTGATTGGACTGGTGTTGGATATCATGTTGCAACTTCCTCTGTTGCAAAATGTCTTAATGTGACGACATGGAAGAGAGTAACAACTAAGCAAAAGCAGATGAAGTACTTGCCAAAATGCTTTCACTATGGTAATATTAGACATATCAGAAAAAGATGCTATAGTAAAAGGTATCAAGGTTCTGAAAGAATGAAAGGAAAATGTATATTGGTCAAAAAGGAGACAAATAAAGCTCTTGTAGCACATTATGCCTTGAAAACTTGTATTGACAACACTAGGTACACTTACAAGGGATGTTCTTCCCATATGACTGAAAATAAGGTGTTTTGTTTCGGATTTTGTGTTAAACACATCTAGTTATGTTACTCTTGGTGATGGAACGTGAAAGAAAGTTGCAGATTCTAGAAATGTGAAGTTTGCTAGGTTATCAACTCTTCATGATGTACTGTATGTTGAACGAATGAAGACAAATCTCATAATTATAAATCAACTGTGTGATCGATGTCATAATGTGAGGTTTCATAACAACTGTCTTGTTTTAGACAAGAATGATAAGTGCTTTCTAAGGGGAGTAAGAACAACTAAGAAGTGTTATCAAACTGAGCTTTCACCATTTTGTATGTTGAGCAAAGCCAAAGAAATGGATATTTGGCATCAAAGGTTGGGACATGTGAACTACAAGATGTTATATCAACTTAAGAAGCTACTAGTTGTGAGAGAACAACCCTCCATAGAGAAGAAAGTTGACACAATTTGTGGACCATGTGAAGCTGGAAAACAAGTTAGAAAATCACAAAAACGAGTTAATGAAGTTACAACTTCCTCAGTGTTGCAACTCCTACACATGGATCTATTTGGTCCTACCCAAGTTGAAAGTCCAAGTGGAAAATAATATGTTTTTGTTTGTGTTGATGACTATTCAAAATTTACATGAGTTGATTTTCTTAGAGAAAGACGAAATTCGTTTGGTGTTTTTAGGAACTTAGTTATTTGAATTCAAGTTGAAAAGCATAAGAAAATCATAAGAGTTAGGAGTGATCATGGGCGTAAATTTGATAACAAGTCTTTCACTAATTTCTGTAATGAGTTTGGAATATATCTAGAATTCTCCACACCTAAGACACCATAGCAAAACAGAGTAGTTGAGAGAGAGAATCGAACAATTCAAGAAATGGCTCGTGTGATGTTACATTTCAAGAGAATGTCACAACACTGTTGGATAGAAGCTGCGAGCACTACAACTGATATCATCAATAGAGTTCATTTGAGACCTCATATTGAGAAGAATCCTTACGAAATTTGGAGAGGTAAGAAATCTAATTTGAACTATTTTTATACTTTTGGAAGTAGATGTCGTATCTTGAATGATAGAGATTATTTGGGTAAATTTGATTCCAAGAGTGATGAAGGTTTCTTTCTAGGTTATGCTGCTAATAGTACAGCATATAGAGTCTATAAATGTTGTTGTTGATGATTATGATAGTTTGAGTCACAAACAACAATCAGATGATGCAGATGAATATACTGTTAAATCAGGTTCTGAGGTTTAAAAAACTGGTAAAGTTGAACAAATTGTTGATTTGGAGGATAAAAAGTCAGTTGAGAAAAAGGTTGCAGATACTGATATTGATGTAATTGATCCTAAAGTTAAAATAGTAAAGGATTCCTCATTTGGAATTAAACTCTATCATCCTAAGGAAGTTGTGATTAGTGATACTAAAAATTCTGTGAGAACAAAAAATAAGCCAAAGGTGGATTATAGGGATATGATGAATTATGTATGTTGTACATCTTTGATTGAACCAAAGAATGTTAAAGAAGAATTGATAGATGAATATTGGGTTAATGTTATGCAAGATGAACTGTAACAATTTGAAAGCAATGAAGTATGGTATTAGGTTGATGTGAATGTGATTGGAACAAAGTGGATATTTCGGAAAAAAACTGATGGGTATGGCAACATTGTCCGAAATAAAGCTAGACTTGTAACTCAAGGTTATACTCAAATGTAACTGATTGATTATGATGAAACATTTGCTCTAATTGTAAGGATGGAATCAATTAGGTTACTGTTGGCAGTTGCATGTTCGAAAAGATTCAAGTTATAGCAAATGGATGTCAAGACTGCATTCTTAAATGCATATTTGAATGAGGAAGCCTATGTTGAACAACCTGATAAGGAAATAAAATAACTAGTTTTATCTGATTTTTAAAGAATTATTTATTGATAATTCTAGTTATTTTATACCAATTTGTGGAATATTTTTACTTCCATATTTATTTCTTTGATTGCAGGAATTTTTATGAAAAAGGATTGAAAAAGAGCAAAAGTGGAATTTAAGAAGAAAGGAGAATCTTAATTCAAGAAGAAGAGTATTTGGAGGATTCTTGAAGGAATTAGAAGTCAAAGAGGAGAAGAATTTACGTTGCTTAAAATTCAAGAAGATATTGAAAGATAAAGTCAAAGAGGGAAACTACTTCCTATTCTTATTAGGAAAATACTTCTTTTGTAATAGTTAGTTTAGTTTTAGTATCTTAATTGTCTATAAATTTGGTAGTTTTCAAGACAATATTATCTCATCTCAACTCATGTCATCTCTCATAGTTCTTATTCTCTCTTTTTATCTTTTATTGTTTTGAGATGATGAAGAGTAGCTAGTTTATTTGTTCTAGGATTGCCATGGATTTTTAGTCAATTTATTTGAGTTAAATCTTATTTCTTCATATGGTGATTATGCATTATTTATTTATTTGTTCGTTTTTTATTTCTTAAGAAGATTGACCATCTTTTTATTTTACGAAACCTTTAGGAATTGAAAGAGGACTCTTAGTTTTGGGATCTGTGAACAAATAACTCTTGTTAAAATTTAAGTTAATTTTATTCGTAATTAGGATAGACATATACCTAATTACCTTGGGTAACCGTATTGTGACTTGTTCTTTATCTACTCATTCTTTTTGCATTGGCATAGATATAGAACTTTTGTAAATGATTGGGTAAGTTCTTTAATTACTTGAAAGAGAATTAAAGGAGTTTATGTGTCACAGTTAATCAATTTACATAATTATTATTTGTTGAAAAAGGTTTTTCTCACTTGAATTTGTCTTTGATGAAATTGTAATCCTAGGCTTTAAATCCATTAATCTTTTCTAAAATACTTTTATTGCATTGTTTTAAATCTTAAACAAAACTCAATCGTTTTGATACCTTTGACTTGGAAGAAAGTTGTTTGTTAGTGATTGGTATTTATTTTCATTCATAAACTCTCCGTGGGATGATACTCGTTTGATCACTTTATTACTTGTTAAAATACATATACTTGTGTGTGCAAATTAGCTAACAAGTTTTTGGCACCGTTGCCCTGGAGTTTTTATTTAAATAGATGCTAACATTGACATTTCAATACTATTCCAGGATCAAATCTTTTCCAATTCTTATTTTTCTTTATGTTCCAGAATATCTTGAATAGATGGAAAAAGACAACATGGCGGACCAAGGAAATGAATATAAATCTATTTTGGATTATATCACACCACACATTGATTCCTTGAAGTTGAGCATCAGTGCACCAACTATAGCAGCCAACAACTTTGAAATCAAGCCTGTAATGATCCAAATGATGGAGAACCATCAATTCTATAGTGGTGATAAGGAGGATCCTACAAGGCATGTCAAAATTTTCATGAAGTTGATACAGACATTCAAATTCAACAATGTGTCCTCTAATGCTATCAGGTTACATCTCCTCCTTTTTCATTTGCCGGTAAGGCTAAAGACTAGTTAGATGGTTTACTTGATGAATCTATTACTACTTGGGATGAGCTGATGAATTTGTTTTTGGCTAAGTTTTTCCCACTTGCTAAAACTGCACAATTAAGAAACAAAATCAAGAATTTTAAGCAACAAAAGCAAGAATCTTCGTATGAGGCTTGGGAACGCTTTAAGGGAATGCTGAAAAAGTATCCTTATCATCAAATTCCAGAATGGTAATTGGAAAGTTTCTTTAAAGGTCTAACTCAAATAGACAAGAAGATGCTTAATGCAGCTGCCAATGGGAACGTATTGATTAAGGAAACTAAGGATGCATTGAAGATCATTGAAGACACAGCCTCAGGAGACCAACTATGGCACACAGATGAAAGCTTAACCCTAACTGCAGGTATGTTAGAAGTTGATGCTATTACTAAGATGGCAGTTGAATTAGCAGCAATATGAAAGGAAGTGACAGAAGGAAAAAGTAACCCTTCAGGTTCTTCTAACCCTTCTCATATTTTAGCTATTTGTGATATCTGTTGTGATAATCATAAGAGTTTCCAATGTCCTAATAATTCCAAAGGAGTCAATTTTATGGGAAATAGGCAAAATAATCCTTATCCTAACACATATAAACTTGTTTGGTGAAATCATCCTAATTTTTCTTGGAAAAATAATTCTGATAATTCTTTTCAGCCAAGACAAGACAGCCCTCCAAGATTTCAAAAACAACGGCCACAAGTACAAGAACAACCAGTGGAAAAGAAGGCAGGTATGGAGGATTTGTTACAGCAATATATGGTATCATCTGAAGCATGCTTGAAGGCTCTAGAACAACAAATGGATCATCTTGTTCAAGCAATGCAATACAGACCTCTAGGAAATCTTCCTTTAGATACTCAACCTCGTTCTAGTTGTAATGCTATTACTTTAAGGACAAGTAAAAAAATTCCAAGTGGAGATCTAGAGTTGAAAGGTAATGATGCATCAGCGAATAAAAAAGGACAACTTCAAGTTGAGGAAGAAGTTGGAAAGGAGCCAATTGCTAAAAAATCATCAAAGGAAAAGCTCAATCCTGAATATCCACCTCCACCATTCCCTGAAAGATTGCAAAAGCAAAAGAAGGACAAGCAATTTGAGAAGTTTCTATTGTAGAAGCTTTAGAACAGATGCCTAGCTATGCAAAGTTCATGAAGGACATTCTCTCCAAAAGGAGAATGCTAGGAGATTATGAAACAATGGCACTCAAGGAGGAATGTAGTGCAATCATTCAAAGGAAGCTTCCGCCTAAGCTTAAGGACCTAGGGAGTTTTACTATTCCTGTTGCTATTGGTTCTTAAATTTCTAGTAAAGCTCTTTGTGATTTAGGTGCAAGTATTAACCTCATGCCTTTGTCTATTGCTAACAAGATAGGTTTGGGAGAATCAGGCGCACATCAATCATTCTACAAATGGCAAATCGCACATTAAATTATCCAAGAGGAGTCATTGAAGACATTCTCATCAAGGTAGATAAACTTATTTTCCCCGCAGATTTCATTATTCTTGACATGGAAGAGGATAAACATGTCCCAATAATTTTGGAAGACCTTTCTTTGCTACCGAAAAAAAGTTAATTGATGTCCAAGCAGGTGAATTGACTATGAGAGTGATTGATCAACAGATAACCTTTAATATCTATTCTTCTTTCAAACAACATGATAACTATGAAAGTTGTTGTTATGTTAATCCTTCAAATAAGGTTATTCATGAATCTTTTGAAAATACTCACCTTGTGAATTCTTTGGAAGCTATTACCAATAATGAACAGGTCAATGAGGAATTGAAAGATATTGTTAGGAGATCAACACAGTTTGAATCATTAGGACCTCAACTTGGGCACAAAGACTTTAAAGACATCACTTCAGCCAAAATGAGGTCGAGCCAACGACATTAAACAAAGCCACTTCTTGGGAGGCAACCCGAGGTAATTTTTTTCTTTTCTATTCATTAGTAAAGTTTTTCTCTTCATTGATTCATAGGAAAGG
>JAOXNR010050328.1:0-17928 GCA_028571225.1 Parsonsia alboflavescens | reverse complement strand
GACAGATAGGGAATAGATTAGAAGATCTTTTGCATAGTAGATCAAGACGTCCAGATCCATTCCGCAGGACAAGATCTATGTGAATCTTCAAAACCAGGTATCGTTCTCGAATTCCTTATGTGAAAAAATTTGTAAAATCCTGGGACTCCAGATTCGTTTCCTCATGGATTCGGGATCCGGTTCCCTTCATAAACAACTATTCCATTTGAATCAATCCAAATTCAAGATCAAACTTGGTCTTTTTATGAGTGTTCTTATAATTCCTCTTAGGGTTCTTAGTCCACTGCACCTTGGGCTTTCAGTTACTTTTGGTGAGGGATTGAATAGTCTCTACAAATCAAGAGGTTGGTTGTTGTAGATTATCCTAACAAGGTCATAATAATCGCCCACACAAATCTTTGATGAGTCTTTTCATTATACTTTGATTAGTTTCTTGCTTGTGTGGACATTAAAAACCTTCAACCTTCAAGGAATCATATCACTTCCTATCTCGTTTGGATGTTTATGGGCTTTTAGGTCGTCCCTTGGTCTCTTTCCCAATAGTTGAGGCTAATCCAGGAATCTTTGATTAAGTGAAAGTAGGTTACCTTGTTGGTAGTGACTCTTCGATTAAGTGAAAGTAGGCAATTATGATTATTGTGAGTTCATATCCCACCAATTACTCCTAGAATCTTGGAGTTTCCCTAAGTTGGGATACCTTGCCATGCATGTATTTGGTCGAGAGCTACAAGCCCGTTAATGACCTTTAAACCAACTTAGCGACCTTTCTGTGAAAGCCAAAGGTCTCAAATATCCCTTTTAGAAGGTCACAACTAGTAATCATAAGCTCATAGCATGTGTTAAGAGTCGTAGATATTTAATTGTGGTATAAAAGACATTTGAGATGAATTGGAGCTCATCGGGTTGAAGTTCGAGCTACCATCTTCTCAAACTTCTTCTCCTTTTTTGTCTAGTGAGTTTTCTGAAGTTAGGACACTTCTTACTACCTTCATAGCTTTTCCAGCATCGAACGAGTGATTTTTTCTTTACTTCTTTACTTCTTATAAAATATTCCTTCTACTCATCTTTACTGAAAAATGTCTTCAGAATCATATTCTACTCAATCATTCTCCTCTACTACCCCTTGTCTTCGCACAGAAGAGATTCCTAGGGCTCTCCCTTCTCAAAACTCTAACAACGAAGTATATTATTTGCCTCCCATTATTGTTAAGGCCCCTCGCATCAAGAGCAAAGTATACCACCATTTTGAGCTAGAAGTTTTCTCTCTCAAATCTTCTTTTGGTCCCTTGGAAATTTTCCAAATTAGGAGGGAGAAAGGTCTAAACAAAGATGACATTGTGGTTGCTCGGGAATCCTAGCACCCTGACAACAGACGTGTTGGACTCATAGTCCTTCACTTGACCAATCTCAGGGGAGGCATTCTCTTGCCTTACTTGCATCCCCTGTTCTTCGACGTAGGCTATTTCTGAAATTTTCCTATCTCTCAGCTTGTTCCCAATGCTGTCTAAACCATTGTAGGCTTCATAGCGACCTGGCACCTATACCGAATTCTAGTTTATCTGGACCTTTTTAGGTGTTTCTTTAAGGTTTGTATTTCCACAGCCCCAAGCAAGACTAGCTTAGGGTATCTTCAATTTAACAATAGGTATAGGCTGTTAGGGCCCCTTCAATCTTCAAGAGGACCTTGGAAGGACTCTTTCCTTTTTGCAAAACTTCCAACAAATCTGGTTCGGGTTGAGCCATACCTGGACTGGAACCTTCATAAAACTTTCTATAATGGCCTTCCTACCCTATCCGACGAGTAAGAGAGGGATAGGATTTTCCTCATTAACATTGCCAATTCCAACATTGAGAGAGTCAGGTCGAGTCAACTGGTTTGGCCCGTTACTTTTCATCGCTCTGCTGGATTGAAGTCTTGCAGATCGAGACCTCCTTCTTCCTAAAAAAACTATGGGAATTCTTCCTAATGGTAGGAAATTTCTTTGTTTTTCAGCTGTCACTAAATTTCCTTTAGTTCTTCTCTTAAAAAATGTGCACTAAGGACCGCCTGGTTATTGAACCCTTCCTCTCGTTCTCAGCAAGGACCGCAAGGCAGGTCATTGTCTCTCTGAGCTCCGTCTGGCGGACCTAGAGATGCTGCTGGCTTTACTGCCGTCACCTTGGCTTCTGGGGACTCCTCCTTCAGGATTCCTATTCCCCCATTCCCGGACCAAGAAGGTGACCATGGCGAGCCGAACTCGAAATGCCATGAAAAGGAATGCTGAAGCTGCAGTTTTGCAGACATTTGAACGACCCACCAAGATTGTCATCTCCGATTCTCCTTCTCCCTAGTCTACCTAGCAGGGGAAGGACCTCCCTTTGACCTCTTTCGGGAAGGGCAAAGAACCTATAACCTTCAAGCAAGGATTGAACTTCTGTAGCTATGCTGCTGAAGAGGTCGCTAAGACCATAAACAGGCTAGGGAAGCTTTCCTTGGCCTCTCAATCTTATGAAGAGACAATGAGGTGGGTTCCCGACCACCCAAAGGAGTCTTCTGACTCCCTGTTCCAATGGCCACACTCCAGTCATTCGTGATGGAGTGTGTGCCCAAAGTTGATCGAGAAATTTTCCGGTAGCTCACTGATGCTAAGAAGGACAAATAGACTACCTCTTTTCGTACTGCTGTAAGTTCTATTCATGTAATTCTCTTCAGTATTGACCTCTCTCCTTCTTTCTGTTTCTTTTTTTAGAGTTATGTCTTCCTATGATAGCGGCAAAGGAGGCAGTTAGAAAAGAAAAGAGAATTCAGGAACTTTCTGCCTCGATCTCCAATCTTCAAGACGATAAAGCTTGCCTAGAGAATGAGAAGGAAGAGCTTGTTGCATCCGCTAAGCTAGCTAATGCTTCCTATGTAGAAGTGACCAGTCTGTTAAAGGCTGCAGCACTTAATGAAGTCCTCAAGAAGAGCGACCAGTTACTCGAGTTGGGTAAGACGCAGTCGGAAACAGAATCTGAAGATTCGTTCTTGTTCAGAAACTTACAAAACAAGAAACAAAAAAAGAAAAAACCTGAACCAATTCTCCTTCTAATCAAACTTCAACGCAAGTAGCTAGAAGACGAAAATTAAAATCAAGCGAAAACAAATTTTCGAAGTAATCGAAAACCGGAAGGCCGAAAAGAGGCAACTTTTAATTCATCAAAAACTATTCGAAAACAATCAATCGAAACCATTCTTAAAGCCAAAAACAAAGCCTAACCCTAATCGGAAACGAAAAGGAAAGAAATTGCAAAAAGACCCCTAAAAAAAGAGTAAATTCTGAAACTATCTCTAAAAACTGTGAAATTATGACAATGCCCTTGAAAACAGAAAATTGCCCAAAACTCCATCGAAACGACTCCGGATGGCCGAAAAACGCCTTGCATCACATCATAACGGTGACTTTGGTTCGTTCGGCCGTTCCAGGTCACCCAGTCAGATTTCAACCCAATCCAAGCATTTCAGTCACCTCGGGAATCGTGCTTGGCATCAATTCGGTGCTTCAGACTGCTCACGTCTTCTTCTTCAAACATTTTGAACGTCGTGGAGCTAATTGTGGAACCAAAACTTGCCCTGCGCCTAAATCACCTTGATCAGCAACCAGCTATGCATCAGGCTCCCCCTAATGAATGGAGCCTGTCTTCAAGCTCGGATTATCTCCATGGAAAGCCATGAGATGCTGCATATTAAAAACCTTGGAGATGCTAAACTTGTCTGGTAACTGGACACGGTAAGCATTGACGCCATGTTTCTCTAAGATTTGGCATGGTCCTACCTTCTGGTCCTTGAGCTTATGATACTCACCAACAGGATATCGTTCTCTGGACAGAGAGACCCAAAGTAGATTACCCACCTCAAATTGGACATCTCGTCTAGTCTTATCCACTTGCAACTTGTACTGAGCATAAGCTTCCTCCATGTTTGCTTTTACAGTTGCATGAATGGACTGTAGATCAACCAGACGATCCTCCAACTTCCTTGGAGCCGAACCATGATCAGGAATAGCTAGGTATAGAGGACCCCTCAGATTTCGCCCCAAAACAATCTGAAAAGGGGAAAACTTGGTGGGCCTGTTCACAGAGTAGTTGAATTCAAACTCAATCTTTGCAAGTACAGAATCCCAAGTCCCAAAAGATTTAACCTGCTCCTTCAACATGTTCCCCAAGGTGCGATTCACCACTTCCGTCTGGCCATTTGTCTGTGGATGGTATGGATTGCTAAACTTCAAAGTAGTCTCCATGCTCTTCCAAAGCTCCCGCAAGAAATGGCTCATGAACTTCGTATCTCGATCAGACAGGATACTCCGCGGTAGTCCAAATCTCCGCACCACATCTCGAAAGTACAAGTCGACAATCTTGCTCGCATCCATGGAATTCTTGCAAGCAATGAAGATAGAAATTTGTTGAACCTATCTAACCCTTCTGCGTTCGCGGCAAACCCAATACGAAATCTATTGACACATCCGTCCATGGCTCTTCTGGAATAGGTAAAGGTGTATAAAGACCCTGATCAGTGCCCCCTCCTTTCGACACTTTACAAACTCGACATCACTTAACGTAATCCTGGGCACTCTTGTCAATTCCTGGCCAGTAAAGTTGCTCCTTGATCAAGTCGGCTATCTTGTCTTTGTCGAAGTGCTCTTGCGAGTGCAATTCTTGAACAATTAATAATCTCAACGATGTATCAGGAATACATAAACAGTTACCTAGGAAAAGATAGCCATCATGAAGCACATAGTCAAACCGTTCCTGCTGCTCTACGGAATTCACAATAGGATCGAAATCTGCATCCTCCCATACCAGCTCTTTCAATCCCTCAAATCCCATGGTGACAACCTGCATCATGTTAAGCAACAACCGTCATCTACTCAATACATCAGCCACCATATTCACGACGCCTGACTTGTGTTTCAAGGTGAATGTGAACTCCTGAAGTGCTGACACCCACATGGCATGTCTATCACTAAGTCGATGCTGCCCCTGAAGAAACTTCAAAGCCTGGTGGTCAGAGTACAGCACAAACTCCCCTGTATCAAATAATGCCACCAATGTTGAAGTGCTCGGGCTATGGCATAGAACTCGACATTATAAGTTGAGTAGTTCAACTTCGGCCCTCCAAGTTTCTCTTTGAAATAGGCTACTGGCTGTCCCTCCTGGCTCAGAACCGCTACTATGCCAACCTTCGAAGCATCACAATCCACTTCGAATACCTTACCAAAATTCGGCAGGGCAAGTACTGGGGCACTCGTCAGCTTTTCCTTTATCACATCAAATGCCTTTTGAGCCGCCTCTGTCCATTCAAACACACTGAAATCCCTGATAAACCGTCTATAGAAACTTGCTAATCCATGAAAAGATCGAACCTCCGTTGCACTCTTTGGTACTGGCTAGTCACGGATTGTCCGAATCTTAACATCATCCGGCTGAATTCCACTTGCTGAAACCACATACCCCAAAAATACAATCTTGTCAACCATCCAACTGCATTTCTTCCGATTGGCAAACAAACTGTGATCTCGCAATGTAGCCAGAACTAACCGTAGGTGCTGCAGATGCTCTTCCTTCTCCCGACTATACACAAGTATATCATCAAAATAAACTACCACAAAATCGTTGAGGAAATGACGCAGTACCTGATTCATGACCTTGATGAATGTGCTAGGCGCATTCGAGAGTCCGAAAGGCATGACCAGCCACTCGAAGAGCCCATCCTTCGTCTTGAAAGTCGTCTTCCACTCATCTCCAGGTTTGATTCGAAGTTGATGGTAGCCACTTTTCAAGTCTATCTTTGAAAAGATAGTCGCTCCACTGAGCTGGTCCAACATGTCATCTAATCATGGAATCGGAAACCGATACTTGATCGTAATAAGTTTGATGGCACGACTGTCCACGCACTTCCTCCATGTGCCATCCTTCTTCACAGGGACTGATGCTCTCCCGGATAAATCCTCTATCAAGTTACCCCATAACTTGTCGCTTCAGCTTGTCATGTTGCTGTGGGGACATTCGGTAATGCACTTTGTTCGTGAGGATAGAAACCGACATTAGATCTATCTGATGCTGGATATCTCTCAACGGAGGCAACCTAGCCGGTAACTCTTCCGGCAATAAGTCTGCAAATTCAGTCAACAACTCTTGAACTTGCTCTGGAATCTCCAACTCGACCCCACTGTTGTTTGATGCCAACAAGTTAGTAGTAACTAAAGCAAAACAAAACTCAGACTCAATTACCTCTTCTTCGAACTCCTTCCGTGGCAGGCAAAAAATTATCTTCTTACTATCAACCATTCCTTCTCTCATAGGCTGAAGTACCACTTCAGTTGATAGTATAACAGTGCTTGAATCCATCATACGTCACATGATTGTCGTATTGCCATGGCTTGCCGAGTAGCAAATGTGAGGCATTCATCAGGATGACATCACAGTAGATAGTGCTAGAATACTGAGGTCCAAAAGAGAATTCCACCCGGCATCGCTCTAAAACCCTGACCTCGATGTCATTATTTAACCATCCCAACCGGTATGGCATTGGATGAGGTTTTGTCTTCAACTGAAGCTTTTGCACTGCCGTTTGTGAGATTACATTCTCACAGCTTCCTGTATCAATAATCACACGGCAAACCTTCCCTTTAGTTGTGCACCAGGTTGTGAAGATGTTTCTTCGTTTCCAATCTTCATCGACTTTGGGCGTTAAACAAATCCTCCTCAAAATGAAACTACCTCCCCAAATATCCTCAGGTGCGACATAACACGTATCCTCCTTTTCAAACACATCATCACCAACATACTCTTCAGACTCTTCTTCAGTGCCTTCCTGAATCCGTAACTGCGACCTTATCCTCAGACACTCATTTGCATAGTGCCCTAGCTGCTGACATCTGTGGCACTTCACATTAGCTTTATTACTGATGGAAGACTTATTCGTAGCATTACCTGACCCTTGGCCGAGTTGTACGCTACCTCTTCCGAACTGGTTTTGGGTTGAAGAGATACCCACTCGTGCTGTCGAAGAGCTTCCTGCCGAAGAAACACGGGGAGGAGGAAAGCCTCTTCCAAATCCAACTCTTCTGCAGCTAGCCCTTGCTAGACTCTTCTCCACAACTTGTGCCTTTGTCTGCGCAATCCGTGATAGTGTTAAAGGTATGGATCTGTAAGGCATCCTGAATAGCAGGTCGTAGCCCATGGAGATATCGAGCCACGAGCTGTTCCTGAGTTTCGGGCAATTGATTCCTCGCCACCATCCGGTAAAACTCAAACGTATATTCTTCGATGCTCCGAGGACCCTGCGTCAAACTCTGAAGATTCTGGAACATAGTCTGCCGGTAATTGAAGGGCAGAATCTCCTTGAGCATCTCTCTCTTGAATTCCCCCCAATCGTCCAAAACTAGAAGGCCATCTAGGTATCTCTTATATCTGAAAGATTGCCACCATGCGGCAGCCCTGTCCTTGAACCTAATCGCCACCAAAGACACTTTCTTTTCCGCTGGAACCTCCTTCAATGAAAAAGGTTCATCCATGGTGCTCATCCAATATAAGAATTCTTCAGGCGACAACGATCCTGAAAATTCCGGAACCTCCATCTTAAACCCTAGATCCCAATGAGGAACGACTGGTTCTCGTTCGTTGTCTCTTGGCGGTTGGTAGCCGCCCCTCATTCCCCTCGGCCGAACCCTAGGCTGTTCACTCGACGGCCACTCGAGTTCATCTTCGACATCTTCATCCACCCCTTGAAGCAAACCATCAACTTCGGCCTATTCTGGTTGTCGGCCTGGCTCCAATCGCTGCACCATCTATGTCAAATCCCGTATCTGGCGTTCGCGGCTCTCCCTCTCTAGCCACATCTCCCTTCGCAACTCTTTCCTATCACGCCTAGACTCTTCCTGATCCTACAGCATTTATTCGATTAACGTAGCAATGTTCTGTTTGAGATTACCTCCTGCCATGGTGAGCGGAACTGACTGATCTGGACGGATCTGTGCTCTGATACCAACTGAAGCAGTCGGAAACAGAATCTGAAGATTCGTTCTTGTTCAGAAACTTGCAAAAATCGAAACAAAAAAAAAAAAACTTGATCCAATTTTCCTTCTAATCAAACTTCAACGCAAGTCGTTAGACGATAAAAATTAAAATCAAGTGAAAACAAATTTTCGAAGTAGCCAAATATCGCAAAGCCGAAAAGAGGCAACTTTTAATCCATCAAAAACTATTCAAAAACAGTCAGCAGAAACCAATCTTAAAGCCAAAAACAAAGCCTAACCCTAATCGGAAATGAAAAGGAAAGAAATTGCAAAAAGACCCCTAGAAAAACAATAAATTACGAAACTGTCTCTAGAAATTGAAAAATTACGATAATGCCATTGAAAACAGAAAATTGCCCAAAACTCCATCGAAAGGACTTCGGATGGCCGAAAAACGCCTTGCATCACATCATAACTATGTCTTTGGTTCGTTGGCCTTTTCTGGTCACCCAGTCAGATTTCAGCCCAATCCGAGCTCGTTTCAGTCAGCTCGGGAATCCTACCCGGCATCAATTCGGTGTTTCAGACAGCTCACATGCTCTTCCTCAAACGTTCTGAACATTGTGGAGTTGAATGTGGAACCGAAACTTGGCCCGCACCTGAATCACCTTGATCAGCAACCAGCTCTGCGTCAGCAAGCAATACAATAACCGCTTCCATGAGCTTGAAACTTAATTGAAGGACTACAATGGCATTTGCAAGGAAGATGGCAACCTCTCCTTGTCCAAGCTCGAGGAGATCCTTGCCTTCTAATCCTACATGGAATCAATCTTACAACCTCAGTTGTTCAGGTTATATGTTGGTGTAATTGACCAACTTTGCAAGCTCAAAGGCGACCTTAAAACTGACCCAGTCGTCTATAATGAACTATATCATCAGATGCCGTAGTCCCTCTTCCTTGGGAACATGAAGAACAAATTCCAAATTCTCAAGAGGAAGTCACTGCCCCTGAAACCCTGGCAGAGGTGCGACAATACAGTAATGACTCTCTTCAAGAGAGAAGAAGTCAAGACATTCCTTCGTTGGCAGCTCCAGAGGGTTGCATTACTAAAGAAATCCTTAACCAATTCAAAGGGTTGTATTATACTGTTGGTGTTCACACCCTCGAAGCTGCCAAGGAGATCCAAGAGGTTCCTAGGGTGACAGCTCCAGGATTTCCTTCTAACGAGGTCGCTCTAGAAGAGATTAGTGATGTGGTTGTTCTCGAGGTCACAGCAAGCTTACTTGCAGCTTCAGAGAAATAGTACGCCGAAGTTGTAATAGGCTAATTCTTTTTAAGGTTTTTGCAGTATCTTTCTTCTTCCTCCTGCCTTATACTCATTTCTTTGTCTAGCTGTAAATACAATGCTCATTTTGTTAGCTCATATTTCTTCCTTTTGTACTAACTATATCAGGGTTCTGATTGCTACCTCTTCTTTCATATGAAAATGAATCAATTTTCTTGAAATGTGTCTGTTTTTGTGCCAGCACTCAGAAACTTGCACAATGAAACTTGACCAGTTTTGCAACTTATGCAAAAAGAAATAAGATCACAATAAGTTCTGTGAGCTTAGCTTTTATTTAGGTCTCTGAAATTCGATATGCACTTGCAAGGACAAAGACCGAATAGGTCACTGAAGTTACCTTGCTACTCAACGAGCTCTTTTCAGATAAATGCCCTAGCTAAATAACAAGCTTGTGAAGTCTGGAAAGTCTTAGGCATAGAATTTCTTCAGATGACAAACATTCCAAGGCCTCAGGAGTTGTCTCCCTTTGAGATCAGCGAGTTTATAACTTTCTCATTTGTGAACTTCTTGTATTATATAAGGCCCTTCAAAACTTTCTTCTAACTTTGTCAATTGTCCTTGCTTTCTGACATCTGACCTCTTTCAGACCATTTCTCCAACTGTGAAATGTTTCTCTTTCATCTTTTTGTTGAAAAAAAAAAGTTGTAACTTGGTTTCCATACCTTCTGTCAACTTCCATAGCTTTATTCCTGACTTCTTCAAGGAGGTCGAGGTTTGCCCTTCTATCCCCCTCGTTTAAGACTAAGTTGTATTCAGTTAATCTGAAGGATTTCATTCCAAGCTCCACTGGCATTACAACTTCTGTACGAAAACATAGACTAAAAGGTGTTTCTCTAGTAGCTTTCCTCTGTGTGGTTCTTTAAGCCCATAAGATGCTTGGAATTTCTTTTGGACAGGAATGTTGACGACCTTCCTTTTCAAGCTTGGTAAGCCTTTTATTGAGGCCTTCCAGAAATGATTTGTTTGTGACCTCTACTAATCCGTTTGCTTGAGGATGGGCTACAAAGGTTAACCTATGTTCTATATTCAAGTTTTCATAGAAAGTATTGAAGGGATCACCCACAAATTGCCTTCCATTATCTGAGACGGTAGCTCAGGGAACCTCGAACCTGCATACAGTGTTCCTCCATATGAAGGACTATACCTTTGGTGAAGAAATTATTGTCATTGGTTTTGCTTCAACCCATCTAGTGAAGTATTCTATAGCCACAATCAGGAATTGAACACCCCCCACTTCTTTTGGGAAGGGTCCTAATATGTCGAGACCCCAAATATCGAATGGAACCGACATACTGATAGATTGATACTTCGTTGGAGGCACATGCAACTTATTTCCATGCAATTGGCATCTCGTGCATTTTTATATTACCTTTTCAATATCCGAGATCATCAAAGGCCAATAATAACTCCTCAATATCTTCTTCACAATGGTTTTTGCTCCTATATGTGATCCACATATTCCACTATGCACTTCTTCAATGACATATTCTCTTTCACCTTTGCTCAAGCATTTGAGCAATGGCCATGTATATGAGCTTTTGTACACCAATACTCTTCTACTACTTCTGGAAAATCCCCTTGTAGAGGATCTTCACCCAACAGAAAAACAAATTTTAATCATTCACCAAAGCACAATACAAAAAAATAAACCCCCTAAAGAATAAATTCAAAATACATCTTAGTTATTATGCATTGTCTTTTCTTGAAATTGACCATCAGTCAAGAATCAAATCCATTAAAGAGAACCCACGTTAATTTGAGATTAATAAAAAGAAGAATTACCAATAACTGGAGCGTTCATGCTGCAATACCTACTACTTCCGAGGTAGAAGCAGAATTATCAAATCATATCATACTTCAAGGATGGAAGAAAAGACTTGACGTGGAAAAAGGAAAGTGAGTAGATGAATTGTTCAACGTCTTTTGGTCGCACCAGACAACTCCAAATGCCCAAAAAAAAAAAAGGAATCACCATTCAACTTGTGTTTCGGAATAAATGCTTTAATCCAAATGGAGATTGGAAGCTCTTCCTTGAGCAACGACTCTATTAATGAGGAATGGAATGACTAAAACTTAGTTGAAAACCTTAACTTGTGGGAAGAAACTCGAAATCAAGTTGCTCTCAAAGGAATGGTGTACAAAAAGAAGCCAGCAAATTTTACAATAGGAAAGTTCCAAAATAACAACTCAAGGTTTGCAATCTAGTTCTACGAAAAAAAGAAGTTAGTCGACAGGATGCAAACCAAAAACTAGATTCAACTTGGGAAGGTCTGTATCCCATAGTAAAGGAGAACCGGAATGGAAGCTATAGATTACGGGACATGGAAGGCAATGATGTAGCTAGAACTTGGAATGTAATAAATTTGAGAAAATTTTTTGTATAAGTCCTTACCTTTTTGAAATACCGTTTCATGAACCCGGATATCTACTGCAACTTTACGAATAAAACAATCCACTTTAGTTAATGAAATTAAGTTCATCACACAATGTTTTTACTTATATTTCTTTAATTACTTTCTTTGATACTGTAACAATAGCCAAAAAGAACATATAAAGTGAAACAAAGAAATTAAACTAGAACAAAAATTGTCATTTGATATATCAATAAAATCTTACAAAAGTCAGGTATACCCTAACCAAAGAAAGCTAAAAATGCACATCTAAAAAAAAAAAAAAAATGAAGTGCACTGTCCTGTCAAAAGGAAACAAAAATAATATGTTCTGGAAAGGCTGTGCTAATGCTATCGAATTTATGGTTGCTTCAAGAGTTAAGAAACTGGCGGGATCCAATCTAGCCCCTATCCCCTTAGTTGCATCCACAGCGAGAGACTCTTCTTCGTCTTCAGAGACTCGTTCGGGCGAGGGAAAGGTGCGGCACATATCGAAAATTTGAAAGCCAGCATCCCAAGGCAACAGATATTCTGATGGTTTATAAATGATGGCACTAATATGGGTGGAAGGTTCTTAAGCTATCTCTTTCTCTTTCAAATCGTCCGTCACCATCTCTATAACCCCTTTAACCATGGTCAAGGACAACATCGACCACATCTTTCAGAACTTCTCATCTTTAAAGAAGTCCCCCAGTACTTCCAGCTCCATGGCCCGGTTAAGGTTGCCCGCCCCATCCTCATACCACTTGTTCAGAGCATCAGTGCTGCTTCGAGCTTTTCTTTCTCCTTAGCTCTAGCAGCTAATTTCTCTGAAAGTTCTTTATTTTTCAACTCTAACTACTGGATCTCTATGCCCTTAGGCTATACCTCATTGTCCAAAACCTTTACCTCTTCTTTGGCTTCAAGCACCTTCCCCTCCTCTGCGATAAACCTTTCATCCGCATCTATCTTCTCCGAAGCCAGTGCATCGCAGTGGACTTCCAGCTCCTCAGTCCGTTGATACAGTTAAGTTAAACATTGCGGACTGCAAAATAAAAACATCTTAGCAAAAAAAAAAAAAACTCCAGCAAAATAGCAAAAAAGGAAGTTGTGGAAACAAATGGATTACCTAGAATCCACGAAGCAAAGCATTCCGATTCACATCCTCCATATATACAAAGTCCGTACATGAGCCAGCTCTTTTTGAGGCAATACATTCTGGAAAACTACTAAAGCCTTAGTGCTGCCGAACATCCAGTCGTTCTCCCAGATGTTCCAGCCCGGAACATAAATTTCCCACTTATCCTCCGTCACTGGTTCTAACACCTCCATCTCACTCGGAACGTCCTCTATCCCTTTTTACCTTTTTAATCTTTCTTCTTCCATGTGATCCCACTTCCTTTTTAGGGGGCTATCGGAGGAGTCACGGGAACAACCCCTGCTCGGTGACTATTCTCATCAAGCTTATCCGCAACATCAGTCACCTTGGTATGTATCCTTTTGGTCATGAATTGTATGATTAGAAGATTCCCGTGTAATTCGAACAGATCAAATAAGGATACAAGAAAAGGAGAAAACAATGGAACAAAAACCATCAACAAGAACCATACTCTCTTTGAAAAAACCTGCCAATTGCATTTAGAAATAGTGGTTGGTTATAAGTCTCAATCAATTTAGGGTGCGTAAATAATTTCTCAATATTTTCATATAAAATAAATATTTACATGTAGGTAATCTAACATGTGAAAAAGAAACCTTTACTGTGCACAACAAATTAAAATTGCATCTTTAAATATAGATTAATCGATCAAATTATAGGTTAAAATTTTTCAAGACCCCCCTTTAATTAGTGTAACAATTAAATTAGGTAGAAATTTTAGTGCTTAAAATTTCTTATTTTTTATCAACCGAGGAACAATATAACCATTTTTATTTAATAAGATACCAAATGATAATTGACTCATTTTAAACTAAAAATAATCACATGAAACCTTTGATTTCACGGAAATCCCAATTATATTAAGACAATTGATTGAATCTAACAAAATCAATTAATATAAACTCATAAATATCCTCTTTTCGTAATCAAATCGACTTCAATCAAAAGAAACCCTCTTCTTCTCTTCTTCTCTTCTTCCCTTCTTCCTTCCATCAATCTGATGACTACTTCTCCACCCAACCTTCATCTTGCCGCTGTCGTTGAGCGGCCGTCATAGTCGTCGCCTGAACCAAACCCAGCATCTCACTGCTATGGCATTGGAATTCAACCCGTCATCAATTTTAGAGCAGTAAAGGTACATATTTTGGGTTTTTCTGTGTATATGACTTTGCATTTTGGGTTTTTATGTGTGATCTTTTTCAGTATTTTCATTAACTGTACTTGTGTACTACTTCTAGTTTTTTCAATTTTAACTATGTAGTGTGATTTTATCCAAAAAAAGATGAGGGGCAAATCACAAACAGTAACATAGTAAAATAGACTCTAAAGGCAATAACTAAATCTCTAGTCTCTAACACACTTATTAGAGAGATACGCATGCAACAACAGAGCTTTCTCCTACATAGAATTGGAGGTCACTATTTTTTTTTTTTTTCAAGAGAATTTGCAAAATTTGTAGGCATATGAACACAGAGATAGTAACAAAAGAAATGATAATCAAAGGATACAGGCTAAGAGATTGTTGCATCTACACAAAATTTACATTACTATGCCATTTAGGCAGAGGGCCAAGAAGGCCAAGGAAATGATAATCAAGGAAACAGGGTTTTAGAAATAAAAACAAATATTTCCTACCCCTAGTAAACTTTCTCTGCTACAACTCCTGGCTATCTAAATTGCTAATCAAGCAAAGCTATCTTGGTTTCATTTCAAGAACTTGTAGGTAGTGAGAAAAAAAAAAGTATGTACGATTTTCTCTTTACAGATGCACAGGTGACATTGGTATAATGAACTGCTTTCTTTAAATTGCCTCTTCCCATCAATCAATCCTTTTTATGAGTTTCACATGTCACGTAGCTGTTGATCTTTCCGTTTGAACTGCGGCTTGTGATTGTAGATGCTTGAAATTTTAACTTCAAAATGCATTATTGTTGCTACAGATGAAATTCTAACTTCTAACCACACTAAAACGCACCACTACGGTGCTTTAGATTGAATCTCACAAAATCAATTAATATAAATTCATTAATATCCTCTTTTCGTAATCAAATCGACTTCAATCATTGCCTCTACAGGAAGACTGGATTTGTGGTCACAAGCAATGTGTGGAAGATAAGGCCATACATTCAATTTGTGGTCAAAAGCAATTTTTTTTTCCTTTTATTTATTTATTTATTATTTAAGATACCTTAATCCACCAAGTGGGTGAACAATGAACATCCCACCGGCCCCCAGGGCATAGGTGAATTGGTAAGACTGACGTGACGTTTGGTTAACTCCAACGACAGGCGGGAGTTCAAAACCCATCGGGTGTAGAACGAAGGCTCTCAACGGTTGGTTCACTCCAAACGGTCATTGCCCCCCATAGCGTCCTCTCCGTCAGTCCTTTGCCAGTTCGTGCATATCCCTGATTTACATCCCGCTGGCACGAGGGGCTTTGTCGTGACTAGTGGGAGGGGTTTCGCCCGTAAGGGACTTTCCCCTTCAATCCAAAAAAAAAAAAATGAACATCCCACCGTCTACTTTCGAATATATTAAACACGTGACTGGATTGGTGGGCCCCTAAAGTCTAAAAAATCTTTTTCTAATAATAACAATAATGACAATAATAAAAATAATAGAACATGTGTTGTCTGATTTGTACGAAATGATTTGTCTCATATATTGATGTAAATGAAATAAAGACTATTCGAAATCGCTTTGAACTCGATTCGATGAAAGCTTGAATTCGACTCATCTTAAATGGGTTCGAATGCGACTCGAGCTCAACTTTCTTATTAAAGGAGTCGAGTCGAATTCTTATATATTTATTCATTTAAGTTCGCGAGCCTAAAAGAGCTTTTAATATAATATAATAATAATATATTTATAAATTATATAATATAATATAATATATTTATTATATAAATTTTTATTTAAATATATTTTATTTTTCCCTAATTTTTCTTGGATCCCTCCTTTCTCTAACAAAAAAAGCCCTCATTCCCTCTTTCTTTCCTTTCCTAGCTGCCTCCCTTCCTTCTTCCTTCAATCCAGATCCAACCTCATCCTTTCCTTCCCTCTTCTTCTTCTCCAATCCAGACTCATCCTTTCCCCCTCTTTTCTCTTCTTCCTTCCTTCCCAAAAGAAACCCTCTTCTTCTCTTCTTCTCATCTTCTCTTCTTCCTTCCTTCCATCTGCTAACTACAACTCCACCCAACCTTCATCTTACCCCTATCGCTGAGCCACCGTCGCCTGAACCAAACCCAGCATCTCGTCGCTGCCACCACCGCGGCGCCGGAACCCAACCCGTCATCAATTTTAGAGTAGTAAAGGTACACATTTTTGGATTTTCTATGTGTATGACTTTGCATTTTTGGTTTTTATGTGTGATCTTTTTGAGTTTTTTCATGGATTGTGCTTGTATACTACTTCCAGTTTTTTCAGTTTTAAGTAGGTAGTGTGATTTTATCCAAAAAAAGATAAGGGGCAAATCGAGAACAGTAAGATAGTAAAATAGACTCTAAAGGCAAGAACTAAATCTCTAGTCTCTAACACACTTATTAGAGAGATACGCATGCAACAACAAAGCTTTCTCCTACATAGAATTGGAGGTCACTATTTTTTTTTTCAAGAGAATTTGCAAAATTTGTAGGCATATGAACACAGAGACAGTAACAAAAGAAATGATAATCAAAGGATGCAGGCTAAGAGATTGTTGCATCTATACAAAATTTACATTACTATGCCATTTAGGCAGTGGGCCAAGAAGGCCAAGGAAATGATAATCAAGGAAACAGGGTTTTGGAAATAAAAACAAAGACTTCCTACCCCGAGTAAACTTTCTCTGCTACAACTTCTGGCTATCTAAACTGCTAATCAAGCAAAGTTGTCTTGGTTTTTGGTGGATAGCTATTTCAAGAACTTGTAGGTTGTGAAAAAAAAAAAAAAATTTATGTCTAGTTTTCTCTTTACAGATGCACGGGCTGCATTGGTATTATGAACTGCTTTATTTAAATTGCCTCTTCCCATCAATCACTCCTTTTTATGAGTTTCACATGTCAAGTAGCTGCTGATCTTTCATTTTGAGCTACTGCTTGTGATTGTGCATGCTTGAAATTCTAACTTCTAAAATGCATTATTATTGCTACCGATGACATTCTAACTTCTAAAATGCATTATTATTATTATTATTTATTAAACTTCTTATTTCTTCTCTTCTTTAACTATGTCAATGTCGAGAACACCAGAGGTCTCGTCTATGCCAGAGGAAAATCAATTGCAAGCTGAAATTTATGTACATACAGTAGAGGAGGGAGAGAATGTAGGTGAAAAGAATGTTGAAAGTACCAATAGAAAGTGATTTAGAGGAAAATCAATTGCTATGTTTCTATAGGAATTTAACAAGGAATGTGATTTAGAAAGTGCGTCCATGTGAGAAGGTAGAAATAAAATGTCCAGAAACAGAAAGCATAAAACTTGAAATAGAAATGTGAAGTAAGAAGGGGGAAATTCTGATACACTCTGGTCCAAAAGGACTCAAAAAACTTGAGTCCTTAGAAAATGAGGAACTAAAGTTACAACTTAGTAAAATCTTACTAAGTGATATGGAAGAAATCTCTACAGCTTCTGGGTCAGAAGGATATATATCCTCTTCTTCATACTTAAGTATAGAACAAATATGTTCATGTCATAAGGCAGATAACTGCAATGAGATTGAATATTTTAAACAAATTGCTGAAATGAGTGGTACTATTGCTACTCTAACTCAATCTCAAGAAGACTTGATTAAATTTATTAATCAAGTTGAGGATCCTTCTATTAAAAGGATTTTAATTGAAAAATGTATTGCTTCATCCCAAACAAGTGAAGTAGTAAAACCTATCCAACCAATATATAGCATGACTGATGTCTATGATAGGTTAAAAGTTCGGAGAGAATCTCCCGTAACTATTCAAGATCTTAAAAGGGAAATCAAAGAACTTAAATCAGAAATTGCTGATTTAAAATCACATCAGGATAATCTAAATGATAGACTATCTATTATTGAGCTCCAGAACCTAAATACTGAAGCCTCTACATCCAAAGGAATAATCCCTTTG
>JAOXNR010050297.1:0-17931 GCA_028571225.1 Parsonsia alboflavescens | reverse complement strand
GAATTTTTATGGTAACCAAGCAGAGCAAAAAATTCCGTTATGGTAAAGGTTGGAGAGCGCATTAAGGCGCGCTTCGGAGCGCACCTTAGCAAATCCGTATATATTTATATGTTGTTTCTAAAATAACATTTGTTTCCTTTATTTATAAATACAATTATATTTCTTTACACTAAATGCCAGAAAATATTAAATTTATGGTTATATTGAAGAAAAAAAATAACAATTATGAAAGAAGAAAACAAAAGGAGAAGAAGACACGTGAGGAAGCAGAAGAAGAGTATAGAAAGTAATCACAAACAAAACTACCCATGGGTATTAGTGACTTAATATTGTTACAAGCAGAGTTTTTAAAAATGAGAGTTTATGTAAATTCGAAACTTAAATTCAAATCGTAAAATCATAGAGTTTATTTACCTATTAAATATATATATATATATATATATATATATATATATATATTATTCAGTAATAAATATACTAGCAAAATAGAATAAATATACCAATACATATATATCAAATCATTGTCAAAAGCCCAAACTCATATACAATTTATAAAATTTTCAAAAATAAAATCTGCAATCTATTTCGCTATTAATTGTTAGTTCAAGTGAATAAAGAGATCTACAACAAATTCTAGATGATTGAGGGCTTGAAACTTGAAATTAAGAAAGAGCTGTGAATTTAAAGTTTCAACTTGCAACTTGAAGAAATATTCTTATATTTGAGATTTGTGAGAGTAGTAGAGTTCGGTGGAGTAGAAAGAAAACTTTGCCTAGAATGTGTGTTTGATTCAATTTTCAACAAAATATATGGCTAGGGATGTTGGGTAATTATTTCTCAACTTGATTTAGGTTTAATTTGGGGAAAGCTCTAGACTCAGAAATCGCCCGAGTTTTACCAATTTGGTCGAGTAGCCGATTTCATCAAGTAGACTCTCGAGTTGACTGATTTCAAGGCAATATCGATTTTGAACCGATTCTACTCAATCACATAGGTATAATCATAAAATCATAAGATTTTACTTGTAAAGTTGTGATTTTAACAACCTTGATTACAAGAGAACAATTTGGAAGTTTAAAAAAATTTTTCTTTCCAAAGTAGGTATTATAGGATTTGGAAGTTCAAGGTTGTAATAGATTAATTTTAAAGTTTAAGATTATAGCTGGGAAAAAGTTAAAGCTCTTATAGTAGATAATTTATCAAAGAAAAAAAAAATCATAAATTTTTTTACATATGTAAAATAATGAAGACTCACCTTAACTTAGCATAATCTTCATATGGATTCCATTTTAGTCTCTTAAACCTTTTAACTTGGAGAAATTTTTCTATGCAGCTGTTGCATCAAGTCATCCTATTGATTTGGTGCAGTCATTCAATCAATTTTCCCCACCTGACTTCCCGAACATCATAACCATGATTCATTTTTTAACACCGTTAATTAGGTAACTTCTCCTTCCAACCCATTTCCTTAAATTTCTCTCCCCAATATTTCATAGATCTACCCCAAATCAAGAACAGATATAGCCGTTATCCAATTCGACAAAACCAAACCCAATGATTGTGAAAAATATTGTCAGTGTTGAATATAAAAGAATAACACACAAAAAAATTATAACATGAAAGCGAATAGAATTTTAGCATTCTGATCAACCAAGTAAGACTTAAGAAGTGTGAAATCATGAACTCATCTTTCATGTATTTTATCAAACAGTATATCTACATTTCATCTTCCTAACTGTTCTATACAAATTGATTAATAATAATCACAATATATAACTTGGAATTTTAATACCCATTACTTTCTTAATGACATCAGTTGTATCATCAACCAAAATCTTTTCACGAACATATATAATTCACATTCTCATGCCCATAACTTCAATCCCTTCTCCCTTTCACTTTATGATAGTGTTCATTGCGGCAATGAAATCTTCAGAAAGGTAGAGTCTTGAATTTTAGGAGGTATTGTACAAAATGATTTTGAGATTGTCAAAGACCAAGAAGCTTCAGCATTTTCTAGTTTTGTATGGTGATGAGCAAGGCAGATTGTCATGGCTATAGTTTCGATGTTGATTCCTTTGTTTTGTTAGATCGCTAATAAGTTGAAATATTGGGGAGAGAAATTTAAGGAAATGGGTTGAAAGGAGAAGTTAACTAATTAATGAGGTTAAAAAAAGAGTCATGGGTGTGATATCGCAAGGGAAGTTACGTAGAAAAAATTGATCAAATTACCAAATTAATAGTTTCTTTTTAACTATTAATTTGGCAATCTGATGACTTGGTGCGGCATCAGCTGTCATGAAAAAATTTCTTCTTCACTTGAGATAGTTTCTTTTTAAGCACTTAATTAATCTTTATTTTAACATATTAAACTTTTGATACATTAAATCATTTACATAAAACTCCCACAATAAGATTGACCTTGTCGACAAGACCGTGCCAACCATTAGGTGAGTTAGGAGGCCCTCTAAGGCCCTTGACCCCTATAGTATTATGTTACTATATATTTATGTTAATATTATATAATATTTTTTATTAATTGCATAATATAAAAAAGTACAATTCTTAATAAGTTTTACTACTCTCTTCCACTTTTTTACTACAAATATCCTGTTCTCAAGAAAAACTAACGTTTCAGTACTTCCTATTTCAAAGGAAAGTGTAATCTGGTTTTATTATTTTATAACCTTTATATTATTTTTCTTTTTATTGATTTATTAATTGATATTGTAATTTTCATAATATTTGAGTTTTATTTATTATTTTATAACTCCTTTTGTTTAAATTATTTATTTATTTTGTTATTTTAACCCTTTTTTTTTTTTTTGAAAAATATGTCAAATAGGAAATAGAAAGTGGTTATGAAACATTGAAAAAAAAAAAGAGAAAGGTTGAAAAACGAATTTAGTCTCAATATGGAGCTCTTGATCAATATGTTAGTATAAATAAAAAAGAAGTTACAAATTCTCATGATGAGAAAATAATAGAATAATCTTCCTTACAAGATAAACTATGAAATGAAATAAATATTGATAATAATGACGAACTAAATGAAAATGTAACAAATATTAATAGTCCCAATTTTAATCAAGAAAATGAAGAAGAAAATATTAGTAGTCCTAATTTTAATAAAAAAATATTGAAACTTTACCTGAAGATAAATTAGATAGTTTTCAAGATATTAATGACCTAGGGAAATGGAAAAATTTTGATGTCAAATTTAGAGGGTTTGATAGTAGAAAAAGGTCCAATCAAATATACAGATTTATAACTTGAAACTCTAAAAAAATTAAAATAAATGATTTTGCAAATCGAAAAGTTCAAAAAATAAAATCATACATATTGTAAGGTTTCCTTCATAATTCTCACCAAGACCCCAAACACGAAACTGCTCGTCGATCATCAATTTGAACTTACCTCATTGTTTATCCGTGATCATGAAATGGCTAATTAGAATTTTCATCCGTCTAGCTGCTTCTTCTTTATTCAATTTAAAGAGATTGATGTTGTCTTTAAGAGATTAATTAAAAGTTTAGAAATTCTTTCAAATTCCTAAATGGAGTACACATTTTTATGTGACCATAATGTGTTTATGTGACCATAATGTGTTTAGATTAATAAACATCATGTAAACTTCAAAGTTCAAAGCCTCTCCCTCTATGAATTCGATATGTGAACCCATTGTTTCTAGTTTTCTTTTACTTACTTCATTCGGAAATAAATACCTTATATTCTATTTTGAAATATCCATAATTAAATCTCTCATTTTCTAAATTATTAAAAAAATTATTAAGAAAATTGATAATGTAATGTGTTAATAAACCAATTCAAACTTTTTTTTTATTAAAATACTTATAATTTAAATTGAGACATTTAATTCCAGATGGAGGAAGTAATTTTTTTCCCTTTTTCCTTTTTGGCTAGAATTATACTTCCTCCAATTCATAATATAGATCGCTTTATACCTTCAATTTTATTTTATAACATAAGTCGCTTTATGAAATTTGATGAGTATTTATTTCTACTTTTTCAATTTTACCCCGTAATGTATTTATTACTTCAATTTTCTAGACAGTTTGATTGAGTTTTTTTTTTTTTTTTTTTGCATTTTGATTGAATCAAAACATTATTTTTTATATCTTTAATCAGTGTGAAAAAAAAGAGATAAAATAATCTATATTTTGATACGGAGGGGAGTATTATATTCTTCTTGTACATTACATTTGGAATTATTGCATAAAAAATCCTACTCGTTGCATAGTTTCCCATAATTTTTGGAAATCTAAAAATGTGGGCCCCTGCTTTGTCTTGTAGATATGCAACATAAGAGATATGAGGGCATGTGCTCACAGGATTTTTGTATCGTAGGCTTTGGGCTTTGGGCGAGGACCCGGCGTCACATGCACTCAATACTTAACCATTAACACTTTATTGTTTCGTTATAACGAAGTGTTACACAAAATATATTTTATTTTAAAATTAACTATTATTTTATTTAAATCTACACTTGAATCTTTATTTTTGAAAAAAAAACAGATAATTATTTCATCTTCTTATCAAAATAAGTGAGAAAATTTTTTAAATGATTTTTTTGTATTAAAATAACTGTTTTTTTTTATCTTAATGCATTTCATATATATATATTAATATAAATTTTTCACGATAATAAGGAATTTAATATATATTTTAAAAATGTCAAAAATTTTATTTAAAGCTTTTTTATATTGGGAAGGCAAATCTACATAAGATAATTCAAATAAATAAGCAATATTTAATATTGATGAAGTACTCAACGTGGTACCTTTGGAATATCTTAATAGATGAGTGGCAAACGTGTATATTATAGGTTTGAAATTTGAATTTCATCAATATCTTTTTAAATAAGGAGATGATTGAGGGAAGTGCAAACTGATTCGAACAACAATATATATAGATATATATATGGATTTGCTAAAAAGCATTTTAATATGCGCTTCAACCATTACCGTAATGGAATTGTTGCTCTGCTTGTTTGGGTGCATAAACGCTGGAGCAACAATTCCGTTACGATAATGATTGAAATGTGTATTATGATACGTTCCGAAACGTGCCTTAACAAATCCATATATATATTAAAAAAGTATTCAACGCGGACAATAAAAATAGACAATGGGTTGGGGAGTCACACAATCACGCACGGCTGGGTTGGCACACAGTTCAGAACTGGAGGCAAATCGTGACGTATATCACACATGCGGATTGGTTTCTCTCTGTCGTCGGTTTGGTAATGACCTTGTGACCTATTTGAATGGATCTAAAATTTTTCTTCACTTACAGTTTAAAGATGTATTTTGATTTTGGTTTTCGATATACAATCTTAATATAATTTGAATATAAGTTCCACGTACATGTTTTTTAATAATCTTTTCATCTTTAATTATGAGTCATTTTTCATCATTTTATCAATATTAAAATAATATTATTGTCAAACCTTACTAACTTAATGATAAGCAATGACACTTAGTACAAGGAAGTCTCGAGTTCAAGATCCATTGAATGCAGGTAGGATGTCACTATTAGTCCTTGAAAGAAAGGATATAAGAAGGGATGAGTTTCTTTTTTTTAAAAAAAATAGTAATATTGTGACTTAACTTTTTCTCCACTCATTCAACCCATAACCCAATCTATATTCCTTCTTCGAGAATTAATAATGATATCTCATCTACTTTTATCATGTTTAAAATTTGAGACCACGTAATGATACGGTAACTTGATGAAGTTATTATATACACGATATTTGTATACATCCTATCCTTTGGTTAAAATCTCTCGAGTGGGCGAGAAAATAACATGAGTTTCCCCCCATAACAAGCTTAAGATTTTGTTTCGTACAAAACCTTCTTACTAGAAGACCACTTTGGTTATTATTATGCAGAACTTTTAAGGAAAGTTTGATGCCCTTTTCAAAAGAGACAAGTCTTAAACGAGTACCTGGTTTGCCCAAAGCTTCCAACTGGGCTTTGTTAGGGTTTGAGGATGACACCAGAAATCTGGATCACTGTGTCCAAAACAAAACAAAAGGAGATAGGCTATGGAGTCTGGGCCTGGTTTAGTGCGAATCTGCTCTATTTTTGTACTTGGTTTGTGGCCCGATGCTGCAGCGAGCAGGACAAACCTGGGGACAAAACAACACTTATAAATGACAATATCTTTCTAGCAAAAAAAAAAAAAAAAAAAAAAGAAAAACTTATAAATAAGGTTTATAAGTATTGTAGGAATGGACTACCTGTATAAATATAAGATTTGGATTTGAGTACCAGTCAACCAAATTGGCCTAATCATTTCCCTTCGTGAGAAAGGGTTTGAAAGGAGCCAAACTTGTGACGAACTCAGATTGACAGACTGGATGTCAGCCTATAGCATCTTCATGATAAGAGTTAAAAGAACATATTAAATCATTCAATAAGATAATAAGGTAATTTGTAACTTAGTTGTCAACTGTCTGCATGTAGTTAATTCTTTTCTAGGTTGGATACATCATTGTGTTCTCTACTTTAGAGAATGTTGAATATAATTTGGCTTTCGTGGCCGATGAGTGACTTTTTATGGAGTCAATTGCCTTTCATCTTAGGCTATCTCCTTCGTCTGGTTTGATAGCCAAATTGGCTTGTTTAGAAGGTAGACTTCTTGTGGGATATATTATTTTTAATGGAATTGCCCAGGGAGAAGTTGGCCTGACTTCGTTTGGAGTTGGACTTCTTGTAGAGTCCTTTGCTTGATTTTGGTGTCAGGTGGACATCTTGTAGAGTCCTTAAGTTGATTAAGTTGCATTGATTTCAATAATAGTTGTCTCCCTAAGTTAGGATGACTAAGGAGTCTATTCGACTAATTGTTTAATTGATAGTAAGGAGTATGGTAGTTGACTCGTTGGTCAGGATGAGTGCAGGGCGTTCAGTCCACTCGTTATTCAATTGATCGTAGGGAGTCTAGTTGACAAGATGACTGTTTGGTTAGAAAAATTTTATAGTTTGGATGACTCCATGGATCTCTCACAATAGGGATGGAAACACGCCATGCCTCTGTGTTAACAGGCACTTGGCCCATGGCCTTTTATAGGCTAATTTTCACGTCTGAGTCTAACTTGAAGTTTGTTTATAAAACCTGCATTTGTTTAAAAAATAATTTATTGTAATTTTATAATATTTCTTAATTGTTTGAAATTAAATATATATAAATTTTTAATATAAAGTAAATTAAAATTTAAGGATTTATATCCACTTATCCAAGAGTTCCATTACTAATTAAATTAATAAGAAGAATAAGTTAGTAGCTTACAGGAAAGTCAAATATACCTCTAATGTTCAATTAAATCAAAATAAAACATTCAATTTCGAATTGAGATAGTAACGTAAAATAGGAGAATATTTGATCATTTTATATAAGAAAAAAAATATATAAAACTAATCTAATATATAGTAACTCAATATAACTCGTTCAAAATATGTTATTAAATACAATATAATTTAATTATTATCACCATAGAGCAACAAAACAATAATTTAAATTGTGATCATAGATAATTTATATCAAATATTATTGTTTTTACTACCTACTAGTTGTAGATAATTAAATATTAAATGTAGTTTCTTTTACTTATGTGATCCCCTTTAACAAAAAAAATTAAATAAGTTATTAAATCTTTATATAGTTTAATAAGTACTTAAAAACACATTATCTTAACAATGCAAAAATGCATTTTTGTTTCTTATTTAACCATGCTAACACTTAATTATATAAAATATATATGCCAGGGAGTAGTCATAAGTTGGAAAATATTATCGCAATATAATTATATGAAACATAATGACTAAACTTACCAAATATAAATTGGCTAGGTAATAAAAAGCCAATTTTACTATTTTTTTTTTGGCAAAAATTTTTTAAAAGAAAATATTAATTTTATTTATGCATATATATAATCAAGGTTCATATATAAATATATATATATATATACAGAATTGCTATAAAAAGCAACTGGCAGAGCGCAACTGGAGCGCAACAGCCAAAACGACATCGTTTTGGCTACGAAATAAGTGGGCTTGAAGGATACATCCACTTATTTCGCAGCCAAAATGACGTCGTTTTGGCTATTGCGCTCCGCCAGTTGCTTTTTATAGTAATTCTGTATATATATATATATTTATATATGAACCTTGATTATATATAATATACTGATCCGTGAGCAGCAGTAATGAACTTGCATGGTCAGAGCAAGGGATGATTTTAAATCAAGACTGATAACCACTCCAGCACACCCACGGATATTATATGGCAAGCCCACATGATTAAACGTATCCGTCTAATGAAGATAATAATAGTCAACATTAGAAATATATAATTGAAAATGTTATGAAATATACTATTAAGTATCTAACAATCAAATGATCAGTCAATTATTAAAGGGAAATTTTTAATCAATTAACCTAAAATTTAGTTTACACTTTCATGTAAAGTTTATAAAATATATCTTTTTCTTTTTTATAATATATTTTATTTGTTTTTTTAGTTTACACTTCACAACATTCCTGGTAAGATTCTATTAAGATATTTATCAAAGGGAATAACTAATAATATGGCCATCGAAGTTGTTACTTCTTTCTTTCCAATTTGACTATTAAACTATAAAATCAATAAATTTAACCATTTTACTTTGCGTTTTTGAATAATTAAACCATTATATTTTGTATTTTCAAAAAATTAAGTCATTCTATTGTGGTGCAATTAAATAATAGTTATAAATATAATCGATCTTTAGTGATAATGTCATATGGTTTTCCATGTCATAAAAAAATTTCAAATTGGCTAAGATATTATTCATCAATTTCTTTTTTTATTGACACATAATTTGAATGACACAGATTAAAATTTTATATTTAATTTAGCCGATAAGAAAAATTTTAGTCACATATCAAACCGCATTAAATTATTAACTAATATTGATTATATATGTGACTATTATTCTATGAAATAATCATTGAATGGTTAAACTCTTACAAAATGAAAAATATAATGATTAAATTGACTAGTTTTATAGTTCACTGGTCAAATTGAAAGCAACTGACAACTTCAACCACCACATTATTAGTTAAACTATTCATAAAGTATTTTCTTAAAAAATTTTCAAAAAACAAACAAAAAAAAAAAATTGTAGTGGACGGATTTTGCCTAGATTTTGAATTTTGTAATTTGGAAATCAAAATTTTGCCCTTATTACACACATTTTTAACTTATCCTAACTTTTTATGTTGTCTTCATACGGATCCAAGACCTATCACATGGATAAAAAATTTCCATGCATCAGTTGCACCACATAGCATACCATTTGGTGCAATAGACCAACCGTGTTCCTCCATATGGAATCATTGCCATGTCATTCTACCATCAAAATTTTTAACACCGTTAAACTCTCATTCTTACCTAGAAAGCCGTCTCTTCCTTTCTTTCCATATTTCTTCCAAATTTCCTTGTGCAGAAGCATTTTTAGGAGGAAAAATCTACCCAAATCTCTTGAACAATCTCGAAAAAAAGAAGGATGAATCGTTGTATTTTCGAGTCCTCTAACACAGATGGGAATCATCCTCGACTCTGCGACTCTACGATTTAGACCTCTTCAGTTGGGTTTTGTTGAGAATGGTTACCGGCAATGATGCGCTTCTCACTACGGGAATAGAGGTAAGAATGAAAATTCGACATACTAGGTTATTTGGATTTGGGATTTTGGATATATGAGATGTGATTCTGACACTGTCTTTCTCTAAAGGAAAATTATACAACTTTTGTTAATCCTAATCATACAAAAATGGGTAATGTGTTCAAATTTAACTATCATATTTTTTTTCGTATCACCCTTTTGAATTGTTTTTCAGGTTTTTTCTTCTTTCTAGCTGCATTTTGATTGTTTGGTTTGGTTTCTTTTGCTTGGACTTTTGGGGTTGAAATGGGTTTTTGGATATTTGAGAATGAGTAAAAAAAATGTTAACAACAATTAAAAAAATTTTAAAAACAATTCTACAAAATTGGCCTTTTCGTTTTTGCAATGTAATGGGATTTTGAAATGGGTCTCTATATATTTGAGCAGTCCTATTTATGTTTTAGCTTTTCTTTTCGCCAAAAGCTTATCTGGGATGCTCTTATTTACTTAGCACTTTTGATTTTACATTTTAACTAGGAAAAAGTAGGAAGAAGATAGCCTAAAAATAGTCGCAAGTTGTTTCAGTTAAACAAAAAATACTATTAACTTCTATAGCTCTTTTTTGCAAAATAGCTTGAAAGAAGCTCCAATGCCTTTCTTTTCTTCTTGGTTGACGTGAGGGTCTATATAAAGGAACAATAGATTAGTTATGAATTTCCTTTTGCTCACTCTTATTTCAGAGGGTAGAACTAACCAATACTGTAGGTCACATAGACAATTATAAAAAATGTACACACTGAATACAAAAACTGAAAATGCTTAATTCACTTTGAATGTGAGATGAACTCGTTATGTAGAAGATGTTGGATTTTTATTCAAGAGAATACTTGACTATGAAACTTCTTGATTATTGATGAAATAATTAGCTTAGACTAATACACCTTGTGGATGCATTTTATTTTCTAAAATGACATTTAAATTTCCTATGAGAAATATAAAAGAAAAAAGAAGGAATGAAGTGACCATGTTATTTATTTTTTTTGTTCTCTTTCCAAGAGTAAATAAGTGATGCCTATACACTAAAGCATGTCAAATGTCAGTTAAAAAATGTATATGATCAAATGAGAGAATGAAAAATGGCAAAGGATTGTACTAGTTTAAAGATTCAACAAGTCAAACTAATGTGTAGTGTTTATATCTGCATCAAGTGATCAGTGACTTGGTTATTACTTCAGGAGTACAGCATGACAACTTCATACTTTTTAAGGATATTGTTTTGAATAAAAATGTTTCCAGTTATGAGTACTTTGTCCTATGCAACTTATTTCTGTTATCTTCTTAATTGTAGCTACTCTGTTAAGGTTGTACAGGCAGAATAGGAATGACAAAGATTTTCAAATCCTGAAAGGTTATCGTAGCCTTAAAACTGCGGGTGAAACTTTTTGATTTCCAAGGAATTGACAAATGATCACCATCTAGATAGGGATGAAGACAGAGTAAGAGCGGAATATGTTTCTGAGTGGGGAGGTGTAGCTCGAGGGAATGGTTTGTTGGCTGTGTCAAGATCTATTGGTGATGTGTACTTTAAAAGGTAATTTGAAATTTTTGGTTCAACTAAGCTGTGGATGCAATTTGCTTTTTTCCCCTTCATTTACATCTTAGACTGCATATTCAACTTACAGTTTTTGTTGGTTATTTCTTCTCTATGAATTGATAATCTAATTTCTTGGTTTGAAGGGACCAAAGAACCTAATTTTATTCTTTCCTTTTATCAGCTATGGTGTCGTATCTTTACCTACGGTGAATGATTAGCAACCATTGATTGTCAATGACAGCTATTTGGTGGCTGCAATAGATGGTGTATTCGAAAAGCTTAACTCACAGGACTTATGTGATATAGTGTGGGAATCAGAATTTGATAGCATTGAGGTAGAATGGGCTTACTCTTGTTCATACTCATTGGATGAGTGCATTGAATGTTGCACTTGAGAAGGGCAGCATGAATAACATGGCAGCTGCCGTACTCCTTCTAATGCCAACGACTTTTTTTGAAGTTGTGGCGGAGAATACATGTGATGACTCGGCTCTAGAGTATTGAGAGCACCTCAATGAGCACTCAGGAGATGGTTGTTGATCATGGTTTTCTTTTTGATGATGCACACTTCTCTTACATCTCATGCTTTTAGTTCTCAATTTCTTCTTAAACTAATCAGTTTATCTCTAACTCTTACATAAAAGCTTTTACAGTTTCTTGATACGATCAGTTTCTTTTAAATGAAATTCAATATAGCATGTTCTTGTTGCATGGTAAATTGTTGTGCCACTCATTGCTTTGTGGTTTAATTCATCTCATGCTTTAAAATGGGAATTAAGTAGTCAGCTATAATTTTGGTTGTATAAGTATCCAAGTCAATATCATAACTGTGAGGTTCTTTTTCATAAATGTGATAATTTATTAAATAGTCATTTTCTTCAGTTTGAACTTTAGAATTCAGATATAATTTTCACGCTTGTTGTTTTAGGATTTCATCTGGAGCCATTTAGTTGTCTTTCATTTTAATTTAACTTGCCTCTTTAACTTTCTGTGAGGACATTAAAGTTATATTCAGCAGAAATGGGAAACTTTTCAGTTACCTATATGGAACAACTTCAGATTTGCAATGGGAAATTTCTGAAAGCTAAAAGATTAATAAAAAAAGAGAATGATTGACTTTGACTCCATAAATTCTGTAAAAAGTTTGAAATTATAACTATTTCCGTGTAAACGCTCTAATTGTTCAATATGATCCTGGGTTCCAAGTCAATGCTTGAATTCAAAACTTCTAGATTTTTAAGGCTTTTACTTAGCTGTTGGAGTACATCAGACACTAATTTCATGACAAAGTTCTAAAAATGCAGAAAAACTACCTACCACCTTTTGTTTTCTATAAGCCTACTTGATAGGAAAAGGAAGAATATGCAAGAGTCAAACACCAATCATTAGCTATGCACAACATCTCTTTCTACTTGGTTTTTTATTTTGCCAAGACAATATCTATCCTAATTTAGATTCCTTGCATTTTAGAGGATCAATGATCTAATAAAACAAAAATGCAATCTCCATTCTGTCTAGAAATTTATATTATTCTTCCTTTTGGAGCAAAGAAAGTATTGTGGTTGTTTTGTGTATATATATATATATATATATATATATATACACACGAAATTTCTGTTATGTACGTTGTCCCACTGTGCAATGGGGGTGAAACGACCTCGTTTTCTACTCGAGTTTTTTTTTTTAATTTTTCGCAATTAAAACGACGTGTGCGACGGCACACACAGTAACAAAACTGTATATAAATATATATATATATATATATATATATTTATTTATATATATATAGGACTAGACACATCCTTTACCTTCTCAATTTATGGAACATTTTTAATGTTCGATTTAATTGCATAAACAGAAACCCATTTTGAAAACCCATTGCATCACAAAGAAGAAAAGGAGAATTTTGCAGAAATTTTGTTTAATATTTTTTTTTGCAAACTCAAATATACAAAAATGCATTTCAACCCCAAAAGTCCAAGCCTAAGAAACCAAATAATCAAAAGAAAAAGACAAAAACAAATTAGAAGGGTGATTATGCTGACAAGAATATATCCAATAGTTAATTTTTAACACATTTCCGATTCTTGCACGATTGGAATCCAAATTCAAAAGTTTCAGAATTTTCCTTTCGAGGGAGACAACAGTAGAATTTAATATCGAATATATCCAAAATTCCAAATCCAAAAAAACGCAGTTTTCATTCTTACATCTATTTCCTGTAGTGAGAAGAGCATCATCGCCGGTAACCCTTCTTGACAAAACTGAACTGAAGAGGTTTGAATAGTAGAGTAGCAGAGTCGAAGAAGATTTCCGTTTGCGTTAGAGGACTTGAAAATACAATGATTCATCTTCCCCTTTTCTTTCAAGATTGTTTAAGAGATTTAGGTAGATTTTTCTACCTGAAAATGGCCTCTGCACAGGGAAATTTGGGAGAAATATGTAAAGAGAAGGAAGAGGCAGCTTTCAGTGTAAGAATTGGAGTTTAATGGTGTTAAAAATTCTGATGGTAGGATGAAGTGGCAATGATTTCATATGGAGGAACACGATTGATTTGTTGCACCAAATGGGTATGCTGATGTGGTCCCGCATGGAATTTTTTCTCACATGGATAAAAATTTCCATGCATGGCAACATGAAGAAGATAAAATTGAACAAGAACTAGTTTAATAAAATACCAGTTTAATTTTTTCTATGTACATACTAAGTAGTCCGAACTTATAAATGTAATTTGAAGAACACCAAACATTTTTAAGGTTTTCTAGTTTGACACAAATTGATTTGCCTAGAAATCCATGAGATGAAGGCAGTCCTTGTTCTCTCCCATCATTGACAACACAGTGCCTACAATGTTCTTGGATGTGAGGCCAACCTCTTCAATCTGATCTTTTGGATTTCCATGATTAATGTATCTGTCTAGAAGCATCATTGGTCTCCACTGCTACATCGAAAAATCATTATTAATTTTCAGATTTCGAGAATTCAAATGAAAAATAATTTTTATATTGGGAAAAGAAAAGGAAGAACATTTTTACCTTTCATATTTCGAAAACCCATTGCATTACAAAGAAGAAACGGAGAATTTTGCAGAAATTTTGTTTAATTTTTTTTTCCCCGCAAACTCAAATATACAAAAACTCATTTCAACCCAAAAAGTCCAAGTAAAAGAAACCAAACAATCAAAAGAAAGCCACAAAAACAAATCGTAGGGGTGATTACGTTGACAAGAATATATCCAATAGTTAATTTTTAACACATTTCCAATTCTTGTACAATTGGAATCCAAATTCAAAAGTTTCAGAATTTTAATTTAGAGGGCGACCACAGCAAAATTTAATATCGAATATATCCAAAATTCCAAATAAATAATAATAATAAAAAAGCAGTTTCCATTCTTGCATTTATTTCTCGTAGTGAGAAAAGCATCATCGCCGGTAACTCTTCTCGACAAAACTGAACTGAAGAGGTCTGAATAGTGGAGTAGCAGAGTCGAGGAAGATTTCCGTCTGTGTTAGAGGACTTGAAAATACAACGATTCATCTTTCTGTTTTTTTCAAGATTGTTTAAAAGATTTAGGTAGATTTTTTCACCTAAAAATGGCCTCTGCACCAGGAAATTTGGGAGAAATATGTAAAGTGAAGGAAGAGGAGGCTTTCTGTGTAAGAATTGGAGTTTAACGGTGTTAAAAATTCTGATGGTAGGATGACATGGCAATGATTTCATATGGAGGAACACGAATGATCTACTGCACCAAATGGGTATGCTAACGTGGTCCAACAGATGCATGGAATTTTTTCACACATGGATAAAAATTTCCATGCATGGCAACATGAAGAAGATAAAATTGAACAAGAACTAGCTTAATAAAATACCAGTTTAATTTTTTCTATGTACGTACTAAATAGATTGAACTTGTAAATGTAATTTGAAGAACACCAAACATTTTCAGGTTTTCTAGTTTGATACAAATTGATCTGCCTAAAAATCCACGAGATGAAGGTAGTCCTTGCTCTCTCCTATCATTGATAACACAGTGCCTGCAATGTGTTTCGTTTTAAGGCAAGCCTCTTCAATCTCATCTTTTGGATTTCCATGATCAATGTATCTGTTTGGAAGCATCATTGGTCTCCACTGCAGCATGGAAAAATTAGTATTAATTGTCAGATTTCGAGGATTCAAATGAAAAATTATTTGTATATTGGGAAAAAAAAGGAAGAACATTTTTACCTTTAGTTTTCAATCAATTTAAGCCCAAGAATTGGGACACATGAGAGCCAAATCCTCCAATGGATCCTTCTTCAACAATTATAAGAAATTCATTTTCTTGAGCCAACCATCTTATCAAATCTCCATCAAGAGGCTTACAAAATCGTGCATCAGCAACTGTAGCTGATATTCCAACAATCTGAAGAAGCTGAGTAGCTGCTAAGCAATTATGGACTATTGTTCCATATCCAAGAATGGCAACATGGGTTCCCTCTTGCGGTATTCTTCCCTTACCAATCTGTTTCTCAAAATTTCAAGTAAGCCATGGAAGTATAAGTTAATAGAAAAAGGGGTTCTCTTTAGAATGTTGCTAAAACATTAAAAATTACCTCTAGAGGAGTTCCTTTGTTGTTAATAGGAAGCATGGCTCCAATGCCATTTCCTCTGGTGTACCTAAAGCAGCTAGGCCTGTCTTCAATGGCGGCAGTAGTTGTGATCATGTGCATCTGCTCTGCTTCGTTTGCTGGAGCCATGACAACCATATTAGGTAAACAAGACATAAAACTTATGTCAAATGCACCACAATGGGTTGGACCATCTGCACCAACAAGCCCTGCTTCGTCCATGGCAAACCTCACCGGTAGCTTTTGTAGGTCTACATCCATGAACCACCTGGCTCCATCTAAAAGAAAAAAGAGTTATTAACAAGGGTGGAATTTTAAAAAAAAATTCATAATTAATTACAAACAAGATTTTGTGGATAAATCTTTCACTTGATCATAACCTCTTTGAAGAAAAGTTGAGTAAATTGCGCAGAATGGCTTGAGACCTTCAATGGCTAGACTTGCAGCAAAAGTGACTGCATGTTGCTTTGCTATTCCAATTTCAAAACAACGATCAGGAAAGCTGTTCTGGAATAGATTGAGGCCAGTTCCTCCTCCCATAGCAACATGAATAGCAACAATGTTATTGTCTTGCTCTACTTCAGCAATCAAGGACTCAACAAAGTAATTTTTGTATGACTTTGTATTTGACTTTGACTTGAATTGTTTTCCAGTCTTAGTCTCAAATTTCACCACTCCTACATAATCAACCAAACAAAAAGAAAACAATACAATTAAATACTTCTTTAGTTTTTCCTTTTTCGGTTTGACTATAGTATGTCAATTGAGATAATGAATACCATGCATTTTTTTAGCAACGCCTTCTATTGGAGAGTACCCTTTTCCTTTTTCTATGATGACGTGAACGAGGACAGGCCCATGTCCTGGCGCAGACTTCATCTTCTTCAAGACATGTACAAGATCTTCCAGATTGTGGCCATTGACTGGACCGATGTAGGACAATACTAGTTCTTCAAATAGATAGGCTCCATTGCCATTCACCATCCCTTTCATATATGTATCAACTTTAGATGCAAGTTCATGTGCTTGGCCACCAATTTGCTTGGTCATACCTTGGCATTAATGATTCAAAACAACTCAATGAGAAGTTTTGTTAATTTTTTCTTTTCATTTTTTTTGTTGGTGTCATATATATGGTGGAATTGGAGTTACTTTCGCTGCCTCCCTGAGTAGATGAAATTTTCTGCTCGATTGAAGCCTATTTAAGGCTTTGCTTAGTGCTCCAACAGGAGGGGCAGGGCCATCTACTGTGGCAATAGGGAGGGAAACTTGTCTGTTATCATTCAAGATGATTATGAGATCAGAATCAAGAAAGCCAGCATTGTTCATTGCTTCATATGCTTGTCCTGCTGTCATGGCTCCATCTCCTATCACTGCTATTACATGGTTTCTCTTCCCCAGTAAGTCCTTATTAGCCGCCATCCCTGAGTGTTTTTTTTTTTGGGTACAACATTTGAATCACTATGTACTAAATACATTAGTTTGTATGCTTAGATATTTGTGAGTAAGAGATTTGCAAGTTTTCTTAACCTAAGCCAGCAGAAATGCTAGTAGAGCTGTGACCATCTCCAAAAGCATCATGCAAACTTTCATCCCTTTTAGGAAATCCTGCAAGTCCACGAGTCTGTCGAATTGTATGCATCCTAGCCTTGCTTCCTGTCAAAATTTTATGTGCATATGTCTACATAACCAATCCCAGAAAAAAAATTGTTTATCAGAAAAATTAGTAGAACAAAATTTCAAGAATCGTACATATTAATGTACCCAGCAACCAGTTCATTAACAAATAGTTTCAATCATTTGTTTTATTTAGGAAATATTCACAAGACAAGAATGATACCTTGGTGACTGACATCCCCGATGATTTTGTCGTCTGGGGTATTGAACCTATGATGAAGAGCAACGGTGAGCTCCGCCACCCTGAGGCTTGAACTCAGATGGCCACCTGTTTTAGACACCGTGTAGACAATTTCTTCACGGATTTCATCGACCAATGTTTCAAGTACCTGTTACAGAAGAAGTATAACAAGAACAAGACGAATTACGCAACAACTTAT
>JAOXNR010050286.1:0-17934 GCA_028571225.1 Parsonsia alboflavescens | reverse complement strand
ATATATCCTATAAAAGGGCTTTTGCTTAGTATATATTTTATGTCTTTCTTATCTTGAAATAAAAAATATTTTGTCTATGTATATATACTAATCGATTTTCTTAAATGAGAATGATGTTTCAATGATCAAAGTCAAGACAAATTTTCAACTAAAGCAATTTGGATACTCTTTGAATTTATTTATTTATGTTTAAATGGATATATTTGAAAATAAATCATTAAAATGACTAAAATTAGTCATTCCCACAATTACCAATGTTTTAATACTACCTTCATCCCAAAATAGAAGTCGTAGCCATCATTCATTTTTCGTGAATTAATGACTCTTAAATACAATTATGTCAAGTTAAAAATGCTCCTTTTTCTCTCCTCAATAACTATAATTTACTTTCTTTATGATAAATGAAAGATAATACTCCCTCTGACCCACAATATAAGTCATTTTAAGCTTTTTTCTTATTAGAGAATATAAGTCATTTTATCATTATCAAGGTATAATTATGATGTTATTTTCATTCTTGCGCTCCTTTAATATTACCTTTTATTTATCATAAAGAAAAAGAATTGTAATTATTTGGAGAGAGAGAAAGGGCATTTTTTATTTAACATAGTTGCATTAAAGAATCCTTAATCCACATGAAATGATGACTAACAACTTATATTTTGTGACCAATGTATTATTAATGCAGGGCAAGAATGGAAAAAAATCATAATTATACTTTGATAATAGCAAAACGACTTATATTATGAAACGGAAGGAGTATTATCTCACAATTATTGCAAACAAAACAATGCAATTATGATTAGAAACACCCTCTCTGAAATTGAATGTCCACATTTCCATTTTGAGTTGTATGGAAATCAATGTCTCATTTCTTAAATTAATTAAACTTTTCTTAAAAAATTGACATTGTTAAGTGTAAAATAAACTAATCAACTCATTTTCTTAACATTTGTACAAGTCAAAATGAAACATTCAATTTTGGACGGAGTGAGTATGTAAAATGTATTTCAGATATAACATATATTCATAATTTATATAAAACCACACTAACGAGTGACGATTTATATTACATGAAGGAATATAATTTCTTCAAAGTTATTTTATGATATGCTCAATACATGGAAATAAACTAAATCCTAAACTCAGGTACAATTACGAAGTTGCTAGATTCATCATCATCTTAACGAGGTGGATCGGCACATCCAATTCCTCTACGTGTAGTTGGAAATAGCAGGAACAAGAAATTGGAGAAAACCCCAGCTCCCAATGGCAAATTCATCATCAGAACTTTCACGTTTTCGCCAGCTTCCGCAAAGAAACAACCCTGCACATCGGAATCGCACAGAGCAAAGATCAAAAACACTAAAGCCGACACAAAGGCTTGAAGAAGATCCACGGCGCCGATCTTGAATTTTGAGAAATAATATTCATAAGAATCGTCATCCGGTGGTGATTCCCGGATCCGTCTTTTATTGTAACTTTCGCAATTGAAAACATGTAAACCTCTGAATGTGGCCGTGCCGTAGTAAAGCTTCCCATCCGTGTCCACGAAACTGTCAGTGAACGAGGAGAGGAAGCAGAAGACGGCGAGGACTGCGATAAGCCCGGCAGTGAGGCACACGTTGGAGAATTGGCAATTTCCTTTGTTGGAAAATGGAGGAGCTAGGGTTCGAAATACCAAGACACTCCCCGTTGGTAGAAGATTGGCGAGATTTGCTGCTGTGGCTAGGGTTCTGTGTACTAGATGATGATTTGTCTCGCAAACCGGAGGCTTTGCCGGTGGCGGTGATGGATGCGGTGGTTGAAGAATGTTAGGCATATTTTGTGAGGGGCTTTGAAGAATGGAGATAGGAAGGGATTTGTTGGTTACGTTTACATTTTTTGTATATACGGGAGTCTGTTAATATGTTAGCAAAAAGACAGTGAAGTTTGAGGGATTTGGAAGGAAACTTTGTCAAAAGATTGTGTATAAAGTGGAAAGATAGACACAAAAATCATGTGATTCTGTCTTTTTTCTGATATCAAAAGCCGTCACGGAAGGATGATGAAGTTTGGTTTGCTAACTGCCCGGCTTTTTTTTTTTTTTTTGTGGCATCCGGATCAATTCATATGCACTTCAACATTTTGTTTATCGAGGAAGCGAACTCTTCCTATGATCTGTTCACTCACCAAGTCACCCACTAGGATATCCACGAAGAGACAGCAAGGGACTCAGCTTGGATGTGAAAAACTTATGCTGCTAATGTGTGTGACATTTCTGCTCCCTTTATATATTGGAGAAGTGCATCCTAACTGTCACGTCTTTATTTTTAGGCATCTCTTATTAATGTATTTTTATATATAGAAATGTTAGTGTGTTCTAAGGTGCACATACTAATAAGTGCATCTAACGGTCGAAGTTAATGGTTAGCTATTTTATTTTTTAAAAACAATTAATTAAAATTTAATGAATTACCCCTAGGGTTTAATTTATCTGTTTAGAGTTTAGGTGATAAAAAATATTTGAAAAAATAATTTTTTATAAAAGAATTTATTTTTTTCATAACAATTAATCATTAACTTTAATCATTATGTGCACTTGTTAGTGTGTACATCGGTGCACATACTAACATTCCTCTTTTCATATATATATTCTAATAGTTTATATTTTTTAATATTCCGAAAAGTAAAGTGAATCCCACTTTACCAACTCATTTAATGTTTAATTTTTAATATTATATTTACTTAAGCTATCATAATATTTTAAATTAATGGATTAAATCATATTTAATTATTCAAAAATACATTATAAAATTATTTCTTAATAAAGCATTTTAATTATATCTTAAATTATATTTAATTAAATTTATAAAATCAAAATACAAACAAAAATTAACAAATTCTATAATCGACATCAAACCAAAAATCCATTAAAAAAAAGAAAAAAGCATCCAAATGACTATAGCTGTTGAATTTTAGTAAAAACTCGAAAAACATGACCCGGTTTGCAATAAATAGCCTTGAGGATCATTTAAAAAAATTTAAAAAAAGGAAAATCGCTTGGACAAGATTGCAAGCAAATTGAGTTATGCATTCGGCCGATGCTCACTCTCTTTCCTAGTCATTCCAATAGTGTAAGTTTTCCCTCGACCTTAAGCAAATTGGAGATGATTTTCTAGGTCCGGTCCTGGTCTGACCTAAAATCTTTTATAAAACTTGTTTTTTTTTTTTTAATAAAAAGGATTTATTTTAACTTTAATATATTATAACTTTAAAATACGAGAATATCTTAATCATTATACAAAAGAAATGTAATAACAAATTATAGATCTGATATAACTCAATATAACTTATTCATAATAAGTTATTGAATATGATATAATTTAATCAGTAACATCATGTACAACCACAAACACAACATTTAAATTGAGATTCACAATGATTTAGATCGAATATAAGCGTTGTTACTAGCTACCAACCAAGGGAAAAAAAAATTTGTGTAACTTCTTTTACTCATTCAAACGCACAATTAAATACATTATTAAATCAAGTCATAATACGATTTAATAAGTTATCAGGAAAAAACTATTATTTTAACAATGCAAAATAATTTTACTTTTTGTTTTTTATATAACCATGCTAATACTTAATTTTATATATATGTATATATATGCCAAGTAAAGTAAAAACTCATAAGTTGGAATTATGATATACGTTTAAATTCCAAATATATAATTTTATAGATTTTAAAAGCATTTACTGAAAAAAGGAATTTTGAAACAGGCCTAAGCATTAGCTTCTGCCTAAAGAGACCAGGTTAAACCAGAAAAAATGCAGGTCAGGGCACAGGCCCTGACATGTCGTCTAATCTATTTCCACTCTTATACGATGACTTTAAGATTTAGAAATGGAGGTGTTAATTATGGTTACGTGGTAACCTACTATTTCAACATAAGTATGAAAATAAAGATTAATTGCTAGAACTAGGCTACAACTATTTCATGAATTTCAAAGAAACCATAATTCCAGTAGATTAGCATAAAAAAGAAGAAACGGAAACCACTGTCAGCTGGTATTTACAAAGTTAATGTGAATACTTCTCATGATGAAGATATATAATTATTGCATGTGATTTTGAGGGTGAAACTATAGTATCGGTTTTTTGGCTATGCATCTACTATTTGGAAGTGAATTAACTTTGTAAAGTTGCTACTTTGATTTCCTCTTTGTCTTCAGTCAAATTGAAAAGGGTTTATTTTAAAGCTTAGATATAATTTACATGACCTTTCTCCTTCGGTTATTTTGTGGGTATGATCAAACATGAGTAGTATCTTGTATTATCCTTTAAGGGTTTATATTTACTTCAAAATCATATAATGTTTCGGCATATAAATTATCTATGCATGGTAGATTACTGGATAGTGATATATCCAAGAAACCAAAAAAGTACATTATATCATATGTGAATGTGTGATATATGATTAAAGTAAAGTAGATTTGATCACCCAAAGAAGTTTTTTTTTTTTGAGTCCGCACTGTTTATTTGGGAAGGTATTGGTGGATTCGAACTAGGGATCTTTGACAAAAAATTGAATTTAAGTTTACGTATCAACAAAATAAAAGAATTTTCTTTTAATTTTTTCTTTTTAGTTAAAAAAAGTTATTGAAAAAAGCACTTATGAAAACTACTTCTTGAGAGAAAATATGGATGAGAAAATTGTTAACAAGCATGAATCGGACGGCATCTTTTATGGGGCAATCATAAATAAAAAAGAAGAAGATAAATTTGAGTAGTCCATTTAAATTTACTCGCAACTAGTTAACTCTTATCCTATACATTAGGCTAATTCCTCAAGAGGGTTAAATTAACTACTAATTTAATTAATTAAATTTACACAAAAAAGTTATGGACAAAACAATTAAATTGCATAAAATATCTACCATCATCAACATCAAATCACAGACAACAAATAAAATTTTAATTACTTGCAATCTAATTTGTGCAATTCCCTAATAATGATTAGGCTTAGAAAGGTTCCTAATCAAATTAATAGATGTTACTACAGATTTAACCATCTCAGCGACTTATTTAAATTTTAGCAATATAAGCTTGGAAGTAGCCTCCGGGGAATCCCGAATCACAATGGCGTCTGTGATCATAACCTGAGAGGAAAAAGAGTAGTTTACTAGAGTAGGCTGTCGAGCGGAGAAGAGCTCCGATGCCTAAGTCAGTATTCTGAGAGAGTAATCTTGTGTCATTAACTCCAAAACACTGTTCATGTCCATACACTGATTATAATTTGATTATTTATTAAGATGAAGTAAGTTACCTCTTTGATTAAGACTCTTCTATTACGTGACAATAAGCAATTAGGATAATTGTGAGATCATATCATATCCTGCCAATTGCTTCTAGAAACATGGAGTTTCCCTCGGTTTGGATATCTTGCTATTCACTTGTCTGTTCGAGAGCTACGAGCTCGCTGATCGACCTTTAGACTAACTTCACAACCTGCCCGTGGACGTCGAAAGTCTCGACTATCTCTTCTGGGAGGTCTCGCCAAGTGATCACAGGCTCATGGGGCTGTTAAGAGTCAAGCACAGTTAGTCGTCGCATGGAAGATGTATGAGACGGATTGAAGCTTATCAAGTCGAAGGTCGTGGTTCGATAAGACCTCTCCTGAGCTCAATTAGGAGGTCGATGACTTGGGAGGTCTTTGGTAGTAGGTCGCTGCCCACCTTTCCGTGTTGACCTTGTGAGTTTAACTTTCAGGTATTGAAGGTTAGGGAATTGAGCCCATTGGGGTTGACTTTATTCAAGTCATGCCCGTTTAAGTTGACTCGTCCCGGTTTTGCCCGTTTCTCCCATCATTACAACCCTTTAGGTCCAACGAGTTCAAAGGTCTGATGCCTAAATTACCATCTTTAAGTCTCGACCTCTAAAGGGTCGCATCGATTTCTCTGTATAGGCTAGTTTTTTGAGGAGACGTGCCTCATCAGTTTTGGAAGTTACCTCAGTTCCTGGCGTACCAACTCCTTTTTAGCAACCCAGAAGACTTCTTATCTCATATAAATTAGGAGTCTTTTGAAGATTTTAGGACTTACCTAAACTCTTTCTCTTATTTGCAAATTCTCTGCTCTCAATGCTTTCTCTCTACAACACATACTTTTTTCCCTTCCCGTTTGTATCAAGCAAGTGATTCAAAGCCCAGAACAATTCTCTTCCTGATTTTCGAAGGAATTTCCAATGAGATAGTTTTCTTTTCCTTTTATCGCTTTTTCTTAGAAAATTTTCATCTCCCAAGTCAAAAGATGTCTTCTTCCTCTTCTCCATCTAGCACCACTTCTCTCCATTCCGGAAAGGTAAAGAGTCCCCCCATTGACCTGGAGAACGGGGTATTTTACACTCCCTCAACTTCCGTGAAAACTTCCCCAATCAAGAGTAAATTCTATAGGCCTTCTAAGTTAGAGGTCTTCTCCAAATTTCCTGCTTTAGGTCCGGTGAATAGAAAAAGGTGATATTGTCGCTATCAAGAGGGGTGAGCAAACTTGCAACAGGCATCTTGGACACATATTACTTTACGCCACTAGTCTCCACGAGGGTATTCTTTTGCCCTATATTCACCCCTTGTTTCTGGACATCGCTTACTTTTGGGGCTTCCCCGTTGCCCAGCTGGCCCCAAATTCTATTCAAGCAACAGTCGCGTTCATAGTGACCTGCCATTTTTACCGAGTTCCAGTTTCTTTAGAGCTCTTTAGGAACTTCTTTAGAGTTGGTATCTGCTCGGCCCCAAAGAACACCTCTAAAGGATACCTCCAGTTTGATCCTCCGTATAAGCTAGTAGGTCCTTTCCAATCCTTTGTAGCGGATTGGAAAAATCTTTTCTTTTTTGCTAGACATCCTTATAATCTTGTCCGGTCCGAGCCTTATCCGGACTGGAACATGAATCATACTTTTTTCAATGAGCTCCTTGACCTGACCAGTGAGCAATTAAGGCATGGAGCCATCCTGATTGACCTAGCCAATTCTGACAATGTTAGAGTCTGCTGTAGTATACCTGCCTGGCCAGTCACTTTCCTTCACCCTGCTGGAGTCTAGCAGATCGCGACCTCCCCTCTGCCAAGAGAGCTATGGGGATTCCCCCTTAGCTTGTCTTTAATTTTTTTGTGTACTAACAGTTTATCTCTTTTTTGTTTTAACAGCAATGAGGACGACCTTCTGGCTTTTGAAATCCACTCCCCCACGAGCTCCTGCTAGTGGAGTTAGGGGCATCGCTGGTGCCTCTTTTGCTACTGCTGCCGCTGCTGCCACAACTGCCACCACTACTACTACCACCCCTGTCAAGGTCCCCACTCCCCAATCTCAGGGGAAGAAGTTCGTTGTAGCTGACAGGACTTGGACAACTCTGAAGAGGAGTGCCGAGGTCGCTATTTTACAGGCCTCAAATATTACTATCTCCTCTTCCTCCCTTTCTTCTCAGTCTGCTACTTCTAAGAAGGGAGCCCCTCCATCTTCCTCAGGTAAAAAGAAGGCTCTAGCGACCTTGAGGTCAAAGCTAAAGTTCCATGGCTGCACGACCAAGGAGGTCACAGATACATTGAAAAGGCTAGGGAATGCTTCTCTGGCCACCCACACTATTGAAGGGACTACCCAGTGGGTCCCTGACCTGGTGATGGAATCCTCGGACTCTTTGTTCCAATGGCCACACTCCCAATCTTTCTTTATGGAATGTGTGCCCCTAGTTAACTAGGAGATATGCTGACAACTGATTGATGGTGAATTGGATAATTTAACAGCCTCCCACACTGTTGTAAGTTTATTCAACTTTTCTTGATTTTTACAATTGATTCCATTTTTTACCTATATGTATTTCTGACCTCCTTCTTTCTTTGTTTGCAAAATCGTCTTTCTCGGCGAGCGGCTGAGGAGACAGGCTAAAAAGGCCAAGAAAGATCAAGAGTTTTCTACCTTGATTTCAGAGCTCCAGGATGGAAAAGCTCGCATGGAGAAGGAGAATGCTGATCTGGTGGCATTTGTTGATAAGGCTAATGCTTCTTATATTGATGTGTTCAATCTTTTGCAGGAATGCAAGAAAGAGATAGGAGAGGCCAGTGCCGAGAATCGGGCTATGTCTTCTGCTCTGGGGGAAGTTGACTAGAAGAATGAGTAGTTGCTCGAGCTCAATAATCCATGAGGGGTTATATCACCTTGATGCTACAACTCCCCTACCTTAGGAGAAGGAGGACCCTGAGGCGACCTCTCAGGTAGAGGTTGTTGCTGCTGAGGTCTGGGCCGAGGTTGGCCAAACTGAGGAGGGCCCCTCTAAGAAGGGGAAAGAACCTATGGTCGAGCTTTCTAGAGCCGAGACAGCTGGGATGGAGATCCTTGACATCCCTTCTGTGGCATTCACTCAGCCTGAAGGTAACTCTACTTCTGGCTATGGTGACTTGGTTACTCATTACCCCTTTCACCCCCTCCACATTGACTTTGATGAGGTACTTGATATTTTTTGAGCTATTCGCCTTTCCTTAGGCAAACCTCCAATTGAGGATGCTAACTGTTATCCTGCAGGGCCCTCAAGCATCGCCAGCCAGGAAGTCGTTGCAAAAGCCTAGGTCTTGCCAAACTCCCCGGAATCCCTTGAAGATGATGATGATGATGAGCCCCTTATCCACCAGTAGCGAAGGAGGGAGTTGAAGATTCCAAAGGATAGTGAAAAAGAAGAAGACTGGATTTTTGTACTAAAATAGGATTTTTTACAGTCTCTCTTCTTCATATTTTTGAATACTTAACCTCTTACATTTCTACATTGTATTGAATACTCTCTTTAGAGGTCTATTTGTGGCCTCTTTCTTTACACGAAATTGATTTTTTCTCCAAGTATCTTGTCATTGCTTTAGTACTTTAAGCACAATAATCTAAACTGGCTTCAAAACTAAGGCAAAGAGTGTGAAGTAAGATCTCAATAAGCTCTAAGAAAACTTATCTTTTAGTCATGCCTTGTTCAAATTAATACTGAAATGGTCGTTGAAGTCACCTCGCAATTCCGCAAGCTCCTTCCACACAGTTTCCCGAGCTATATAGTGAATCCAAGAGGTCAGAAAAGTTCTTAGAAGCCTCAAGCATAGAATTTCCTTAGATGAAAAATGTTCAGATGTCTTAGGAGTTGTCTTCCTTTGAGATCAGCAAGCTTATTGCTCTCTCCTTTGTGAACTTCTTGGATTATGCAAAGTCCTTCAATGCTTTCTTGTAGCTTGGCTAGTTGCGCCTCTTTCCCAACATTTGACCTTTTGAGGACCATTTCTCCAACTGTGAAATGTTTTTCTTTCACTTTTTTGTTGAAAAAATTTGTAACTTGCCTTTTGTACCTTCTATCGGCTTCTATTCCTTTGTTTCTCACTTCTTTAAGGAGGTTGAGGTCCGCCATTCTCTCCCCCTCATTTAAGACTGAATCATATTCAATCAGTCTCAAGGATTTCATTCCGACCTCAATTGGCATTATTGCCTTTGCACCAAAGCATAGACTGAATGGTGTTTCTCTAGTGGCCTTCCTAGGTGTGGTTCTGTATGCCCAAAAAATGCTTGGAATTTCATCTAGCCAGGAAGGTTTGCCACCTTCCTTCTCGAGCTCAGTGAGTCTTTTCTTAAGACCATCCAGGATAGTTATGTTTGCAACTTCAGCCAGTCCATTAGCTTGGGGATGAGCTACAGAGGTCTTGTTCTACTCAATGTTCAAGTTTTCACAGAAAGTCTTGAATGGGTCGCCAATGAACTGTCGTCCATTATTTAAGATAATAGCCCGGGGGATCCCGAATCTGCATATAATGTTCCTCCATACAAAGGACTGGACTTTTGGCAATGAAATTATTGCCCTTGACTCAGCTTCAACCCATCTGGTGAAGTATTCTATGATAATAATTAGGAACTAGGCACCCCCCACTCCTTTTGGGAAGGGTCATAGAATATCAACACCCCTAATATCAGAAGGTATCGACGTGTTTAAGGATTGATACCTTGTACGAGGCACATGTGATTTGTTTCCATGTAATTGGCAGCTCATGCATTTCTGTATGATCTCCTCGATGTCTGCAGCCATTGAAGGCCAATAGTACCCCGTCCTTAGTATTTTCTTGGCTACAGTTTTTTCTCCTATGTTTGATCCATAGATTCCACTGTGAACCTCGTCAATGACATACTTTCCTTCTCCCTTTCTTAAGCATTTTAGGAATAGCCATGTGTATGACCTTCTGTACACCTCGTCATCTCCTATCAAGACATAGCAATTTGACCACTTCCGTACTTGGCAAGCTTCTTTGGGATCTTGCTAGAGGTTGCCATCCATGAGGAACTTGTAGATTGGATATCTCCAGTCTGCCTTGTCCTCTATAACCAAGTTTTCTTCTTGGTTTATGCTGGGAGAGTATAATTGTTCCACTAACCATTCTACTTTTATCCTAGCTATCTCTCAGTAGACTTTGGATAGTGCGTTTGCCTCTGCATTTTGCTCTCTAGGTATTTGCTCGATGAGGAAATGCTCAAGTTTTGATGCCATATGCCTTACTCTTCTGAGATATTTGATCCTGTTCTCCTCTCTAGCTTCATATTATCCAGCAACCTGGCTAGCTATAACTTGTGAATCAAGTTTTAAGTGCAATTTTTACACTTTTAGAACTCTTATAAGTCTTAGACCTGCTAAGAGAGCTTCACATTCGGATTTATTATTCAAGGTTGGGATGTTGTACTTCACATAGCAATGGATTCTCACTCCCTCAAGGCTGAACAGTACAATTCCCGAACCTAAATTTTCCTTTTATGTGTATACATGGTCCATATATTATTTTCACAAGCGCTTGTGAGCTCCAATGGAGCTCTTGTGCAGTCTTCTATAAAGTCTGTGAGAGCTTGAGCTTTGATTGCTTTCCTTGGCTTAAACTCAACTTGATATCCTGAGAGCTTGAAAGACCACTTCATTATCTTGCTCGATAGCTCAGGCTTAGCCAAAGCTTGTTTTCTTGGCAAGTTGGTTAACACTCTTATCGGGTAAACTTCAAAGTATGACTTTAGCTTCCTTGAGGTAATAATAATAAGGTACAAAAATTTTTCGAGGTCTGAATATCTACTTTCAGGACCTCAGAGCAATTGGCTTACATAATAAATTGGAAATTGCTAACCTGGCCATTCTACTAGCAACACCGAGCTGACTAACTAGTCTGTTGCGGTTAAGTACGTCAAAATTTCCTCTCCTGACCTCGGAGAGACAAGCTGTCGGTTCTTTCCTAGGAAGTCTTTTATCTCTCCTATTAGACTTTGGACCTCGTTAATGTTTCTAGGAGGCTCCATGTCTAACAACGCTTTTATTTTATCAGGGGTTTGTGATATCATGAAGCCCAGGAATTTACCTACCGAGACCCTGAAAGTACATTTCTTTGGGTTGAGCTTCATACGGGGCAACTTTCAATGTCTGGAAAGTCTCCCTGATATCTTCAATGAAGTCCTCAAAGGTCTTGGACTTGATCACAATGTCATCCACATAGACCTCAATGTTCCTCCCGAGTTAGTTTTAGAATACCTTGTGCATAGCTTGTTGGAATTCTGCCAATGCATTTTTCAAGCAGAATGGCATTTTGGTATAGCAATAGGTGCTGACCTCGGTGATGAACGAGGTCTTTTCCATGCCCTCTATTGCCATTGGAATTAGGTGGTACTTCTTGTAGTAGTCTAGAAAACACAACCATTGATAGTCGGCTCTTGAGTCCACCATCTGATTGATGCTCGGGAGTGGGTAGAAGTCCTTTTGGCAGTATTTTTTTAGTGTGGTGAAATCCACGCATATCCTCCATGTCCATTCTTTTTTCGAAATAACCACCAGATTAGCTAGCCACTCTGGATGCATTACCTCCTTGAAAATCTCAGCGTTGAGAAGAGCTTGGACTTCTTGGGCTATGACCTCGTTTCGCTCAGAAAAAAAAGTTCCTTATCTTTTATTTCATCGGTTTGAGCCCAACCTTGTGCTCTGCAATTTTCCAACCAACCCTCTCGAGGTCGGTAGGTTGCCAAACAAAAACCTTCAGGTATTCTTGTAGGGAATCAACGAGCTTCCCTTTAATTTTGGAAGGCAGAAGTTTGCCTCTCTTTATCCCTTTCTCAGGGAATTCTAGATTGAGGAAGATATTTTCTCCTCTGTTGGCTGCTTGAATTCTGAATTCATCATTCTCCTTCGAGAGGCCAATGAAATCTTCCTGCTTAAGCTCTGCCGAGCTCTTTGTATTACCTTTAGTGAGGTAACATTCTACAGCGAGCTACTTATCTCCATGGAGGATGACCTAGGCTCCTTCCACCTAGATCTTCATGCAATAGTTCAGCAAAGAAATCTCTACTTTTAGGTCCATGACTCCCCTTCTCCCTAGGATTGCATTATAGGTTCCGGAAGCATCGACCACCAACCAATCCATGACCTCAGTGACTCCCCTGTCATCCATGCAGACTGTAGTTGGAACCCGTAGAATTCCATCCGCATAGGTCATGCTACAATTGAAGCTGGTCAAGGCGGTGTCTGACTGTATCAATGAGCTTCTGTCTATCCCCATTCGATCAAATGCCTTTTTGTATAAGACATTCACTGCACTCCCGATGTCAACTAGTATCTTGCATACCAGGAAATCCCCAATCTAGAATGACATTGTCAGGGGTTCTGAATCTTCCCCCCAAGATTGCTTTGACCTCCTTTGTATGGCACTTATCTCGCTAACCAGAGGTTGCTGATTATATGGAGTTGCCGGTGGCAAATTTGCGGGACCCGTGTTCCTTTTGAGAAACTCTTGCAAGTGACCCTCCTTTACTAACCTCTCAATTTCGTGTTTGAGGTGAAAGCAGTTCTCCTTGAGGTGGCCATGATCCTTGTGGTAGTGGCAAAATTTGGCTGGATCTCTCTTGGCCAGTCGTGTTTTAAGAGGTCTTGGTGGCTTAAGGAGACCCTTCTTCTCCATGACCACCAATATTTCTGCTTGTGAGGTCATGAGGGCAGTGGTAACTAGGTCTGGAATGGTCATTCTCTTCTTGTCTGAGGACCCTCCCTTCGAGTGAGAGTCTTTCCTATCTCTTTTCGAGGCTTGAGGGCTTTTTGGACCCCCTTTATTGACTTTTTCTGCGGTTCAGGCAAAACCAGGAATCTTCTTCTAGATTGCTATCTTTTCAACCTTTATCAATTTCTCCAAGAGCGATTGTAGATCCTTTATGGTTTTTACTGGCTCTTCTGCCAGCCTGAGGGCTACTTACTCCCTTTGCAATCCTTGCTTGAAAGTAGTGATGTAGATGGCATCGTTTTTTTGCTCAATCTCTACTGCCTCATCATTGAAGCGACTGTAGTAACTTCTCGTGCTCTCACGAAGTTTTGTTTGATGTTGAACAAATCATTGATGTCCTTTTCACATCTCTTGCTACTCTGATAATTTCTCAGAAACAGCTCCTTCAGTCAAGGTTGAGATGCTTGCTTCTGGAATGCCTTTGAACCAAGATTGCACCTTCGTAGTCAGCATGGACCTGAAGGCTCAGCACTTGACATGGTCAGGGTAATCAAACATCTCCACATAGGACACATATTCGTCTATGTGTTGCAATGGTTCCCTGTGTCATCATATTTCGCCTTCACTTATGGTGCTTTGAATCCTGCTGGCATTCGTGTAGTTCTAATGCTATGGACAAATGGTGAAGGATCCGATAGGTCCACTCTACTCTGTATCCCGTGGTTCTCATTTCTCTCCAAATTGGCTGGGAGAGTCGCTCTCCTCGATGGAGTCTGGGCTACCCCTCAAGCGTTGCTACCTGTCTTTCTGATCAAGTCTCGTTGAGCGGGTATCCTTTCCCCAAGAGGAGTTCTCAGCGAGCTCCAATGTTCTTCAGTTCCAGTCTCTGAACTCGGGATATGGTGACTTGGTTGAGCCTATCCCGTAGATCATAACTCCTCCCGTCACTGAGGGTTTCTCTGAGGTCCGTCATAGGCAGGACTCTTCCCCCTGCAACCTCCCCTGTGCTTCACTTGTCTCCCAACCTTCTTCATCAGGTGGAGGTCGTTTCTTGCTTCTAAAGGTAGAGGCCGGTCAGTCAGTGCTCGATCAGCTTGATTTCGAGGTAGTTGTGGCCCCCTCTGAGAAAGGGAGTACGACTTGTTGACACATAGTCTTGCCTACCCGGAATTCTCTCTAGGGCAACCACCATGTGTTCCAAGAGGTCCGCCGGTACGAACACCTAACTCCTCCATGTTCTTTGTGGTCTAGGATTATGGCCATTGCTGGTCTGGTTAGGATGTCTCTATTCGGGCCTCTCTTGCTCAGGCGAAGGGTTCATCTTGACCCTCCAGGATGGCCCAGGCCATGTTCGTCTTGGCTACTCTTGTTGATTGGCTGGCTCTGGATTATTGTTAGCATCCTCCATTGGGGGTGGGCCTTCCAACATTGCTTCTCGAGTGTGTAGTTGCATTCTATAGGGCAGTCTGCCCCGACGTGGTTGCTGAACGCTTGTCGGTTGTGATTGAGTCATCGCGATTGTTGTTTCTTTTGGTGTAAGGAAGAAAGCAAGGCTTTTAGAATATGTTCCTTCTCGCAGACGGTGCCAAAAGTGATGGCGTTTGGAAGTAGCCTCCGGGTCATCCCGATCCGCAATGGTGTTTGTGATCACAACCTAAGAGGAAAAAGAGTAGGTCACCAGAGTGGGCTGTCGCCCAGGGAAAAGCTCCGATGCCTAAGTCAGTATTTGAAGAGAGTAATCTTGTATAATTAACTCCAAAACACTGTCCTTGTCCATACACTGATTATATATTAAGAAGAAGTAAGTTACCTCTTTGATTAGGGCTCTTCTATTACGTGACAATAGACAATTATGATAATTGTGAGATCACATCATATCCCGCAAATTACTCCTAAAATCTTGGAGTTTTTCTCGGTTTGGATATCTTGTCATTCATTTCTCTGTTCGAGAGCTACGAGCGTGCTAACCGACCTTTAGACTAACTTCGCGACCTGCCCGTGGATGTCGAAGGCCTCGACTATCTCTTCTGGGAGGTCATGCCGAGTGATCGTAGGCTCATGGAGGATGTTAGGAGTCACGCACAGTTGGTTGTGGCATGGAAAATGTATGAGACAAACTGGAGGTTACCGAGTCAAAGGTTGTGGTCCGATAAGACCTCTACTGAGCTCAATTAGGAGGTTAGTGACCTGGGAGGCCGGTGGTAGCAGATCGCTGCCCACCTTTCCTTGTTGACCTTGTGAGTCTGAAATGTCCATTGATATCGACTTTATCGACTTGAGTCCATTTAAATTGACTCATCCAAATCATATCTGTTTCTCCCATCAATAATTATGCAAATTAATAAAGATGGTCGGTCAATATCAATAAAGCATAATTAATATGTGAGAAAGGAGATAATTGCATACTATTCAAATTAAAGATCAAATATTTTTAAAAAAATAGAATCCCAAAATCTCATATATCAAAATACCTACTTAATGTTGTTATTAAATTTGAAAACTTTGCTCAAAAGTATGATTATGGGGGGGGGGGGGGGGTGAGATGGACAAAATTTGAGCTAGAAAATTTGACTGCTAAGCAATTCTGACATAGGAGTATTCATGCACTCTACATCTGCTAAACTACAAAATGATCAGGTATGATTGATCCTCAAAATTCATTAGAATCCATTGTTTTTCACACATGAAGTATTCACAAGATTTCCTCGTGAAGGAAAATTTTACACACCTTAAAAGAAGTTCTGATATTTTATTAACTGTTCTAATTAAAGTACTTGACCAACATAAGTTAGATCAAAATGAGACAGTCCTTCAAGAGGTTTTAGCCAGAGGAACATTCTTAGATGAGTACTCTTGATCCATAAAGCTTAGTGTGGACTTCCATGGTGGCCGGCTCTCATTTGGAGAGAACCCATCAAGTTTAAGCGATGGAAACTTCAATAAAGCATGCAGTAGAAGAGGCTAAGTTTGGAAGGAATTATGGGAGAAGATCGATGTTTCTCTGAGTGGTTATGAAGGTTATTTTGTGACCCTTTTCAGCTACAAATTTGGAGTATTCGGGAAATGCTAGCCATGGGAACATATATAGTTGTGAGCAGCTTACATTTTTCTGCCATGGCTTTCAAACTTTGAACCAGGCCCACACCAACCTTTTTGGAGTCTTAGGCCGGAATTAGGGAGTGTTCTCATAACATTTGTTTTTATTTGTCAAGCTTTTTTACGTGGCAAAATCATTTATTATAGTTTTGCGAGCTTTTCGGGTTATAAATCTGTATACCTAATTAGACCTTTTTCTATTATCTAATCTTTAAATTTGACATAAATATTTGTCCATTTTCCCGGATCATAAATATTTTAAAGACTTTCTAATTTATTTTCGTGTAAATTTTCAATATTTTCTTCATTTAATTTGGGACTACTAATATTTTCTCCCTTTTCACTTGGTTTGTCATTATTATCAATATTTATTTCATTTAATAGTTTATCTTGTAAGGAAAATTGTTCTGTTGTTTTCTCATCACTAGAATTTGTAACATCTTTTTTATTTATACTAACAAATTTATTAAGAGCATTATATTGAGACTAAATTAGTTTTTTCTACCCTTCTCTTCTTTTTTAATTTTTCATAACTGCTTTTGTATTTCTTATTTCACATATTTTTCACAAAAAAAAAGGGTTTAAATAACAAAAAATAAAAAATTTTCAACATAAAGAGCTATAAAATAATCTACAAAATAAAATTCAAATATTATGAAAATTACTATATCCATTAATAAAATAGAGAAAATATAAAACAATAAAAAGAAAAATAACATCAACGTTATAGAATAACAAAACCTGATTATACTTCCTTTGAGATAGAAAGTACCACAACATTAGTTCCTTCTTGAGAATAGAATATTTGCAGTAAAAAAATGGAAAAGAGTGGTAAAACATAAAAAAGTATTACACATTTTTTATATTATTTAATAAATAAAAAAATTATATAATATTAACATATATATATATACATATATATATATATATATATAATACTATTAGGGATTTTCTAGGGATCGAGGCCTTAGACGGTCGCCTAACTCGCCTAATGATCGGCACAGCTATACTTTGAACGCTTTTCTTCAAACCCACTTGTCATTCTTCATACAGAAGAAGACTTAATTTGAAGGCGAAGAGAGGAGAACAACTCATGTGTTGGAGATAGCAGCCATAGCAGTCGCTAGATCATCCGTTAGAGTTCAAGATTAAGGACATGATTTGGTGATAGTGGCAACTGGCAAAGGGAAAGGAAAGAACCGTTTTCCCTTATCTTTTCTTTCTTTCTTTCTTTCTTTCTTTCGTTCTTGTTAATTCTGTGGGATAAGAAATGTATTGTCGAAAATACCCCAGAAGTTTAAGGATTTTGTTTGTTTTCCTTTCTAAAGGGACCAATGGTGTAAATTTGTTAGGGATAATAATGTTGAAAATAAAATTAAAACTAAGACTAAAGTTGCCAAACCTAAATTTATTAGGAATTGAATTCATCGATCTTTCGTACTTCTATCTTTGGACACTTTATAGTTATTTAGACTAACATTTGCTTAACATATTTCATTCTGATTTCAAACTATTGTATTGGGAAAGAAACTAATGTTAGTGTCCGTGCATTTAATAATATATATTAAAATATTTTAACACTTTCTTAAGAGGGAAAGAAAAATTAATGACATTTTCTAAAAATAAGATACCAAGAAAAGAGTTTTAACTTTTTGTACTATTTTTGTATTGATATAAACGGTTTTGCTAAGGTGCGCTCCGGAGCGCACCTTAATAGGCACTCCAACCGTTACCGTAATGGAATTCTTGCTATAGTGCTCATGCAGCCAACCAAGGGAAGCAAGAATTCTGTTACGGTAACGGTTGGAGCGCGTCTTATCAAATCCATTGATA
>JAOXNR010050275.1:0-17939 GCA_028571225.1 Parsonsia alboflavescens | reverse complement strand
GATTTTCTCTTTCGGGAAAAAAAACCGACTTTAAAAACCGACATCAAACCGAAACCGACCCAAGCTCACCCCTACTTATAAGAAATGCATAAATGTCTTGAAATTAAATTTATAAATTAATTTTTTGAGCTACTCAAAGAAATTCCTTCGAGGATCTGGATGGTAGATGTTAATTGCAAATCAAGGCACATTAAGGATGTGATGGTAGATCTTCCTAAATACTGTAAGAATTGTCAAAAGATAGGGCACTCTGCCACAGATTGCAATTAAGGACAGAAACCAGAAGACGCAAAAAAAAACCCTCCAAACCAAATTCGACAAAGTCTACCACCAAATGGATCATGCATGTTCTGAAAGAAAAGAATGCCGATCAGGCTCCGCAAAACCAGCCAATTGAAGATATCCTGAAGCAACCGGCCGTGGTGGAGATTGGAGAACCTTCGGGAACAAAGACCGCCAGCGGAGATGCAGATTTGATAATTTCGAATACTACTGAATGTCTAGAAAATGAGCAAACAGATGTAGCTGCAGTAGATACAGAAAACATGGAGTCAGAAACCCCAGCAGCAACAGTTGAAGAATTGCATGCCGAAACCCTAATTTGCAAAGATCCAACAGTTACAGACCCGACATTAGAAATTGATGAAACCTCTTCGGTGCAGGTGGTAGACTATGCTCGACTAGAACCTGCCCCGTTTCTGCAGCGCGATCCTCCATTGGCAGATGCCAGTAGAAGCGAATGAACCTCGGGATGAAGGACAATCAGATTCAGTTGCAATCACAGGTTTGGAGGTTGTTGTTCACGAAAGCGAACTGCCTTCTCCCTCCCATGTTCAGGGCGTTATTCAGAAATTTTCTAGTGTTGAAACAAGGGCTCAAATGAAAAAGCTCTTGCAAGGTGCTAAATCCTGTCATTCTATCTAATGAATCAAAGCATAATATGGAATATGAGAGGTAGCGGTAATCCGGAATCCCTCACGAAATTGATTAATCTGAAGAGAGAGTGCAATCTGCGATTCATTGCTATTTTGGAACCTTTGGTTGATAGAAACAGGATTGTATTTATTGCAAGTAAACTAGGATTTGATGATCATTTTGCAAATGTCAGTAACAAAAAGATGGATTTTTGGGGCTGCTAATTTGAAGCTGGAAATTACTCAAGACTTGGAGCAGATGGTAGTCGGTAAGACACATGCATCGTCGTATAAGATTACTTGGCTATCATTTGTTAATGCTAAGTGGTCTTATGTGGAACGGAGGGCTCTTTGGCAATCTATCACTGATTCAGGGTAAGAGATTTCTGATGATCCTTTACTCATAGGCAGAGATGTCAATGTGATGCGTACAGTGGAGGAATGTTTAAGGGTGACTCCACCTTCACTCCCTATGGAGGACTTCAATCTTACTTCAGAACGAGCCGGTTTGGTGGATCTTCATTTTATTGTTACGAAATATACCTGGTATAGACACACGTTCCCCCCTATATGGAAGCAGTTGGATAGGGTAATGTCTAATTCTGCTGGGTTTGCCGTCTTTCGTGACACGAAAATAGAGCATCTTAACCGATCAGTTTCTGATCATTGTCCGCTTCTCATCAAACTTGTTCTTGATTCCAGTAATGCTTGTAAATCATTCAGGTTCCAAGAAATGTGGATGCTCAAGTCTGATTTTGGTTAAAAAGTCCTGGGAGAAGGAGGTCCACAGGGATGGCATGCAAAAATTGATGATGACACTGAAAAGGTTAAAGCTCTGACTGCGTGAGTGGAATTTAAATACTTTTGGCAACTTACAGGGAAACATTCAGCCAGCGGAGAATGAAGTGGCCCTGACAGAAGAGGTTTATCAACGGCATCCTGATGAAATTAACCAAGCAGCTCTCCATGAGAAACAGGCTCGCTTATCATTTCACCTTAAATGTGAAACTATTTCTTGGCGATAGAAATCTTGGATTAAACGGTTATTTGAAGGAGATGCTAACACTGCTTATTTTTCTAGGTTCTGGCACTCAAGGAAGGCTAGGATGCAAATTCTCAAAATAAAAAATAATGCTGGAGATTGGTTAACGGAAAAGGAAGATATTGAGACTGAAGCTGTGAATTTTTTCTCAAATTTGCTACAAGCTCGTCAGGGATATATTCGTTTAGGTTCAAATTTCCTATCTGACATCCCTAGATTAACTATTGTAGCAGATAATTCTTTCAGTATCCACTTTGCCTTCGGTGGAGGAAGTTGGCATGCAGTGCTTGATTTGGATAGTAGGAGTGCTCCTGGGGTTGATGGATTTCCAGGGTCCTTTTATTCACATTGCTGGAATATCATTTAATGATGTGGTTGCTGTTGTTCAGGATTTTTGGGCTGGAGTTCAAATGCCTCTTTCTTTTACAACCACTCAAATAGTGCTTATTCCTAAATGTGATAATCCAACGGGGTTTGGGGGTTATCGTCCAATCAGTCTCTGAAATTTTTCTTCAAAAATTATAGGGAAAATTCTATCAACTAGGATGGCAGATTTACTTTCCAGAATTATCTCTAGTAACCAGGGGGTTTTGAAAAAGGAAGAACGTCATAGATAATATATTATTAGCTTCTGAATTGGTGCATTCTCTGAATAATAAATGCTGAGAAGATAATAATATTATTAAGCTAGACATGTTAAAGGCCTTTATTAGAGTCTCTTGGCAATTTTTTATCTCAGTTCTGCAGAAGTTTGGTTTAAATGCACATTTTTGTAATTTGATTTGGTGCTGTTTAGTTTATTATAAATTTTGTATCACTATCAATGGGAATCTTTGTGGTTTTTTCTCTTCAAGTAGGGGGTTCGTCAAGGAGACCCTTTATCACCAACCTTGTTCATAATGGCAGTAGAGATGTTATGGGGGGGATTAAATAGGATGCTTGCTAAAGGGGGTTTAGAGGAGTTTGTTACAAAAGAGGATCTCTTCCGATTTCCCATCTGAGTTTTGCGGATGATGTAGATATCTTTACAAAGGCTTTGAAACGTAATCTAAAAAGGTTTGTTGAGTTTTTGGAATTTTATGCTGATGTTTCTGGCCGGCAATTTAATTTCCATATGAGTGCCTTTTACATTTCGTAACATGCCGCTTCTCAAAAGTGCCGAATGATCCATAGATGGACAGGCTTGATTCGAAAAAACATGCCTATCATATATTTGGGATGTCCTATTTTTGTGCGTAGATTGAAGGTTGTCTATTTTCATGCTTTAATCCAAAAAATCATATCTAGAATTGCGGGCTGGCAGAGTAAGATACTTTCTATGGCTGGAAGATAGGTGTTGATTAAAAGTGTCTTGAATTCTGGCCTCCTCAAATCCTCCTATTCAGGTGCTGAAGATATTAGAAAGCCAATTTGCAATTTTTTTCTGGAAAGTATCTAATGCAGGAACAAGGAGACATTGGAGTAATTGGGAGCATATGTGTATAGGGACTGATCAAGGTGGTTTGGGGCTGCATAATCTCAGAAATTATTCCAAAGCCTTTGCCTATAAATGTGGTGGAGATTTAGACAAGCAAATTGTCTTTGGGCTTCATATACTCAGTTAACAACTTTGTTGAATTCTCTTCTATTTAAACGGGGGGATCTTCCGTTTGGAGATCATTGAAAGGTGTGGCAGGTGAAGTGGAGGAGCAGATGTGTTTGTTGCTAGAAAATGTGCATTCTTCATTTTGGTTTGGAGATTGGTCTATGGATGGCAGACTGTGTGATAAGGCGAGTAATGTGATTATGCCAAGCATTCAAATCAAAGAAGTCTGGAATGCGGACGAAGCAAGATGGATTGAAGATATTCTCTATCAGCTGGTGCCTCGGCAGCTGGAAAGTGAGTTAGGAACTATGCGAGTTCACTTGGATCCCGAAGAGGATAAGCTAATCCGGAAACCATCTACAGACAGTGCATTTTCTTTCAGAAGTTCTATGGACCTTATTGAAGGAACTGGCTCCTCTATTGGCATGTTTGAATAGATATCGGACACGTTTATTCCTTCATCTTGGTATTTATCCTTGTGGAGGTTTAAAAAGGTATTTCTGCCTATAGATTCTAAACTCCGATCTGAAAGTGAAGTTGTGTGCTAGATCTTCTGTCTATTTGTGTTATAACAATGCGGAATATTGTAACTCAACCAAATAGAATAAAAAAGACAGAATTTAAAACAAAGACATAGGCACATCTGTTAATTAAGTTTGGCCAACTCCTTACCTACTCTACGGCACATTCATCCAATTATGTTCTTTTATAATTCCAGTTACAACAAGAAATTCAAATGCAACTAACACTAGTTTCTTAACAAGAATTACAAAAAATTTTGTATAATAAAATCCAAAGCCACTTGAGATTCGTGAACTCCTTCAACCTTGCACGGATTCCTTTCCCACAAGGAAATTCAAAAACTAAATTTACTCCAAAGTCAGTTTATGCCTCCAGACATCAAAGATACAACTTTCATCGAAGTTGTAACTCCTTCTACAAATGTCTCTCCATCAGATTTGCAGACAATCTTAATTAGATAGAGAATAAGATATTTGATCTTTGAATCTTCTTGAGAGGAATGTGATCTCCAGTTGATATACTTCAATAATCTCTCAAGAATGAATTGCTTTATCCCAGCTGTGTTGTAACTCTCAAGCAATCTGTAACTCAAAATTTCTCTCACTAAACTTTGCCCGATTTTCTACTTCTTTAATATTTTGACTACTCCGCCTTTTATATGATTGCCTTCTTCTAAATTCTTCTAGAATTGCCACCTTTCAAATTTGAATTGCTTGCTGTTGAAGAAACATAAACTTTTGTTACAACTGTTTCAGTCTGTCATAAACTGTACTATTCTTCAAAACTGCATGACAAACTTGTTCTACAAGTCAGCTAAGAAAGAACTTCTCTTCTGAATATTCTGCAATATCTTCTTTGACATGAAATCCTCCTTTGTCCAAATTACACCTAGACACATTGTTGCAAATCGTTGTAAAAGTTATATTCACAACAATCTCCTCCATTGTCATGTGTTTTGACGAATTCACCATCATCAACACAACAAGCATCCCAAGCAATTTAGGTTTAAGCAATCCAAACACAAAGACTTCGAACATAAAGTCTCAAACTAATCTATTACATCCCTAAAATAATTGCGAATCAGAAAAACCAAATTCAAACCATAAAAGTATCAATATTGTAGGCCAAAACAGTAATAATAATTGTTCAAAAACATAAATCAAGTTACAACTTGATTCCCAGTAGTAACTTCAAAAATTTTACTTCACTTTAGAAACTTCAAAATCAGACTAGAAAATCCAATAAATTGTTTAGAAACTTCCTTAACTCCTTCAGATGTGTTGATTCTCCCCTTGAATTCATAAAAAACACATCAAGGTGAGTTAAACAATTTCAATAAGTCATAAAGTTTCTTGTCCGTAGTAGCAAACTTTCCATTGACATCCTTCTTGAATTCATCAAGTTTCTCATCAGTTGTCATTGCTCTCTTTTTCTTTTGTGCAATACTGGTTCTTGCTTCTTGATAATCATTAGATGCAGCTTCAAAACTAGCTCCATCTATTCCACCTTTATTCTTATCACTAGCTATAAGAATACCACTACGATCACCTTTAAGAATCTTGGAAGATACCTTAATTGATTGACTAACAGTAACTTTGACATCATTTTTTTCCTTCGCAACTCCACAAGCAAAAAGATAAGCAGTAATGCTACATGGCAACACCAAGACTTGCGTACTGTATTGTGAAAAAGAATGATTCACAGTGCTATCAAACTTTACCATACCAACATTCACCTTATGACCTGTGCCAATGGTAAAAATCAACCTTGTAGTGTCCTTTCTCAATATGGTCATATTGCCATTAGCTAGCCAATTAATATTCAAAATCTTAGCAAACACAAAATACTTTGCTGTTGAATTCAAATTCCTCATCATCCCATCACCAATTGGCTATTTCTTTACCTTTCCATCAGATAATTCTTTAGCTATCAAATCAAAATCAAAAACTTGTCTAAACCACTTCCAGTAATAGAATTAAAGTAAGGAACTCTAGCAAAAAATTCAATTAAATTTCCTCTGGCAAATACTTTGTGAAAGAACTTATCTTTTTCATTTTCAATCTCCTCGTCAATATTTGCATAAAATTTAGTAACCAAATTCTGACAATATGACATTGAAGTCTTCACAATTGCTTGAAGTCCAGAGTTTTTTAGAATTTCCACAATTTCAAACTTCTTCAAATGTTTTATGTCTTACTTCTTTTCAACTAGCAATTTCTTAGGTCTGATTTTGAACAATTTTGTTTTCTTCTTTTCATCAAAGAATTTGTATTCTAGAGCATGTTAGCTCTCAGCACAAATTTCTCAACTCCAAATTCAGTTTCTTCTATGACTTACTTTCTTTTTTAATCTACAGATTTTTCAGACACGGTTTTGTTTGAATCAAATTCCCTAGCTCCATTACTCTGACTTGTTTCAACTTTCTCGGATGTTTCCTCCTTTTCAAAAACTTCAACAGACTCAGATTCGCCTAACTTTGTCTTCTTGGAACTCATACTCACAACTTCTTTTTCTTTTTCAATTTCACCTCTTTTAGAATCACTCTTTCAACAAAACTTTCTTCTATTATCAATTCCTTTCTCACAGGTTTCAATTTACTCAGTTTCACAACCTAATCAGGATCTCCTAACACTTAATTATCTATCTCCTTCATAATTTCATCTTCACTATCCTGTTCATCAACTACACCAGTCCCAACTTTTTTAGGGTTTAACAACATTTCCCGCAGTTACAACATTCAGTTTGTTGCCAACATCAACATTTTCCAAAACACTTTGTTCTATATTTTGACTCTGCCCCATAATGACATCCACATTTTTACTAACAACAGGTAAAGAAACTCCTTTCTTATCCTTTTTCTTAACTAGATTGTTCACAGAACTACCATTCCTTTTTTAATCAACAAGATTACTAACAATAGCATCCAAATCACTAGAAAAAATCAATTCTTCCTCATGCAAATCAAATTTTTCATGAACAATATCAATACCCAGTAAATTTCTTAGTGTTACCCGATATATCAGTAGCATGAAATTCCATTTGAGAGTACTATAAAGGTTGCAACTTCGCCATTGGTTGTACGTCAACATTGAGAGTTGTCTGAACATTGACTTTCATCAATTGTAGACTCAGGAACTTTATCCAAAAGTTTTTCCTTTATAGCCCCTTCTTTTGAATTCAGAACCTTCATCGTCAGTAGTTGATTTAATGTTTCATTCATCTTGTTACTTCGTGTTCTAACCATCTTCATAGATAACAAATGAGTATTTTCTAGAGAAAACGAAACATGTGTGAAGAGAAGAGAGATAAACTAGTCTCTGGAATAGAGAAGGAAATGAGATACAATTTTTGAAATTGATGCAATATATCGATTCAACTTTCAAAGTGAAATGTTTCCAACTATTGAATCCTGCTTATTCCATCTTTTCATAAGGTCACATTTGGTCAAATAGTACAAAGACAAAGACTTTTTCTTAACTCAAATATCTGCTATCTATTTCTCAATTGCAACAGGTTCAATGGTTACAACATGTTCTTCAACCAGTTCTCTAAGGAAATGATTTCTAATGTCTATGCGCTTAGTCCTTGAATGCTGAATAGGATTTTTTGAAATGTTGATTACACTTTGATTGTCATAGTACAAGATCAATTCTTCTTGTCAATTTTCATAGTCTTCCATCGCCTGTTTCATCCACAAGAGTTGAGTACAACAACTCCTTGCAACTATATACTCTGCTTCTGCAGTACTCAGTGAAATGCAATTCTGCTTCTTGTTGTACCATGAGACTAAGTTGTGACCCAGATAAAAACAACCACCTAAAGAACTCTTTCGATCATCTCCATTAGCTACCCAATCGACATCACTCTAGCCCCCCAACTGCATGTTTGAATCCTTTGTGTAGAAAATTTCATATTCAAGTGTGGAATTAATATACCTTAGAATCCTTTTCACAACATTAAGATGTGACTCTTCAGGTGCAACTTGATATCTAACACAAACACCAACACTAAATACAATATTTGGTCTATTTGTAGTCAAATATAAATGTCCACCAATAACACTTCTATACATCTTTTGATCTACTAGTTTGTCTTTCTCATCTTTAACCATCTTGGTTGTAGATCCCATTGGTGTTCTAATCTTTTTACTATGTTGCATCCCTAACTTTTTCACTAAGTTTTGAGCATACTTGGATTGTGAATGAAGATACCTTTTTTCAGTTGTTTCACTTGCAGTCCTAGAAAGAACGTCAAGTCTATAACCAGACTTATCTCGAACTTTTGTTGCATCAAATGAATAAATTTAATAGCTAGTTTCTTTGAAGTTGATCCGAAGACAATGTCATCCACATAAACTTAATTAATCATAACTTCTTTACTTTTTTTTCTTCACAAACAAAGTCTTGCCTGCACCACCTCTGTTATAACCTCTCTTCAGGAGATAACCAGTTAACCTGTTATACCATGCTCTTGGAGCTTGTTTCTACCCATAAAGAGCCTTCTTCAACTTATACACATAATCAGGAAATTCTGGATTTTCAAATACCTTAGGTTGTTCAACATAGGCTTCTTCATTCAAATAACCATTTAAGAATGCAGTCTTGACATCCATTTGCAATAACTTGAATCTCTTTGAACATGCAACTGCAAGAAATAATCTAATTGCCAATCTTGCAACAAGAGCAAATGTTTCATCATAACCAATCCCTTCCATTTGAGTATAACCTTGAGCTAGAAATCTGGCTTTCTTTCTAATGATGTCGCCATACTCATCAATTTTGTTCCGGAAGATCCACTTTGTTCCAATCACATTCATATCACTAGGTCTCGGAACCAAAAACCATACTTTATTCCTTTTAAAGTGTTGTAGTTCATCTTGCACAGCATTAACCAAATACTCATCTAACAAGGCTTCTTTAACATTCTTTGGTTTAATAAAAAATGTGTAACATACATAATTCATCATATCTTTGTAATTCACCCTTAGTTTATTTCTTATTTTCACATAATCTTTAATAGCACCAATCACAACTTCTTTAGGATGATAGAGTTAGATGAGGGCTGAGGGCTCCTTTACTGTGGTAACTTCAGGTTTAATTGCATCAGTATATGTATCTACAACATTTTTCTCAACTGATTTTTTGTCCTCCAAATCAACAATTTGTTTAACTGCTTCAGTATTCTTAACCTCAGAACCAGATTTAACAATAAAATCATCTTGATCATTTGACTGTTGCTTATGACTCACACAATCATAATCATCAACAATAACATTTAAAGATTTCGTCACAGTTTTAGTCCTCTTATTAGAGACTCTATATGCTCCACCATTTGCAGCATAGCCAAGAAAGAAACTTCCATTACTCTTGGAATCAAATTTTTCCAAATAATTTCTATCATTCAAAATATAACACATCTATTTCCAAAAGTACAAAAATACTTCAAATTAGATTTTTTATCTCTCCAAATTTCATAATGACTCTTCTCAGTATGTGGTCTCAAATGATATAAGTAGTAGTACTCACAACTTCTGCCCACCAGTGTTGTGACATTTCCTTGAAATGCAACGTCACAAGAGCCATCTCTTGAATTTTTCTATTCTTTCTCTCAACAACTCCTTTTTGGTGTGGTTTCTTAGGTGTAGGGAATTCTTCATATATGCCAAAATCATTACAGAATTTAGTGAAAGACTTGTTATCAAATTCACTACAATGATCACTCCTAACTCTTGTGATTTTCTTATTCTTTTCAACTTAAATTTGCATAACTAAGTTCTTGAAAACACCAAGCAAATCAACTTTTTTCTCTAAGAAAATCAATCCATGTAAATCTTGAATAATCATCAATACAAACAAAAACATACTGCTTTCCACCTGGACTTTCAACTTAGGTAGGACCAAATAGATCCATGTGTAGTAGTTGCAACACCGAGGAGGTTGTAATGTCATTAAAGCGTTTGTGTGATTTTCTGACTCGCTTTGCAGCTTGACATGGTCCACAAATTTTATCAACTTTCATCTTTATTGAAGGCAGTCCTCTTACAGCTCCTAACTTGTTAAGTTGATATAATATCTTGTAGTTGACATGACCCAACCTTTGATGCCAAATCTCTATTTCGTTAGCTTTGCCCAACAAACACAATGGTGAAAGGTCAGCTTGATAACAGTTATCTGTTTTTCTTACTTCATTCAAAAAACATTTATCATTCAGATGTCCACAAATTTTATCAACTTTCATCTTTATTGAAGGCAGTCCTCTTACAGCTCCTAACTTGTTAAGTTGATATAATATCTTGTAGTTGACATGACCCAACCTTTGATGCCAAATCTCTATTTCGTTAGCTTTGCCCAACAAACACAATGGTGAAAGGTCAGCTTGATAACAGTTATCTGTTTTTCTTACTTCATTCAAAAAACATTTATCATTCTTGTCTGAAACAAAACAGTTTTTGTGATCAAACCTAACGTTGTAACACTAATCACATAGTTGACTTATAATAATGAGATTTGTCTTCAAACTTTCAACATATAGGACATTATGAAGAGTTGGTAACCCAGCAAACTTCAAGTTTCCAGAACCTGCAACTTTCTTTCCATCACTAAGTGTGACATGACCTGATGTATATAACATAAAATCCGAAAGAAACTCCTTATTTCTAGTCATATGGTGAGAACATCCGTTATCTATGTACCAAGTGTTGTTAATACAAGCTTTCAAGGCATAATGTGCTACAAGAGCATTATTTGTCTACTTCTTGACCCAAGCATCTCCTTCTGGTGTAACCAATTTTAAGACAATAAACGCAGGTTGATAAATACTTCTTCAATTTCTGCATGATTATACCATTCTTCAATCTTGTCACACCAAGATGTTTTGCAATATAAGAAGTTGCGACATGATACCCAACACCAGTCCTATCACCATAAGGTTTTCCAAATGACAATGCTTCTTGAACTTTGATTTTCCTAGTATTCAAACTGTTAATCTAGTTTTCAACTTACTTTCAGTAGCTTCAAACTCCATTTGTAGTTCTATCATAGATTGTTGTAGTCTTGCAAACTTCAGCCTTCATTGCTTCTCGCTCATCAATTATAATTCTATGATCTTTCTTGAATAAAAAATATTTTTTCGACAAATGAGTCCATTAATCATACAGTTGATCATAAACTTCTTGTAGTGATTCATCAACAAATGATGTCTCAGACTCAACATCAACACTATTCCCATCAAAATTACTGCAAACCTCAACTGACACGACAATCATAACTTTAGCTGTGAATGCGACAAAGATGAAATTAGTTACTTCTTCATCTTTGTCGCTTTCTTCATTATCTCCATCACTGTCACTCAAAGTTACATTGTAGGACTTCTCGTTCTTTTTTGTTCTGAGGATGTTAGCGCATTCAGCTTTGTAGTGACCATATCCTTTACATTCATGGCTCTGAACCAAATCTCTTGGATCCTTCTTATCTTCATCTTGTTGAATAGACTTAGATTTAAGATTCTTTGTATTTGCCTTGAACAAATCTCTGTTTGACTTCTTCAGACTAAGATTCTTTTTCATAAGAAACTTCTTGAACTTTCTAGTTATCAAAGCAATCTGATCATCATCAGCATCTAAATCATCCGATGATGTAACATCATCTTTAAGTGCAACACATTTGCACTTTTGTTGTCAAATGATTTATCTCATAGGTTTTGCAATGAACCGATCAATTCATCTAAATGCATCTTAAAGATATCCTTTACCTCCTCAATAGCAGTTACCTTGGCTCTAAATCTAGGGGTAAAGATCTCAAAGTCTTCTTTACTTGTTTGGTTTCTGACCAAGGTTCACCATGAACATACGCTTGATTAGCCAAATCCTTTAGTTTACTAGCAAATATTGTAATAGTGTCTTCTTCCAACATACACAATTATTTATACTTGGTATCAAGTTGTCGCAGCTTTGAAGTTTTGACCAGATCACTTCCTTCATTAACAGTCTTAAAAGTATCCCATGCCGATTTTGTAGATTCACATTTAGAAATGTGACAAAATTGATCAGAGTCAACAGCACCAAATATTTAATGCCTTCAGAATTTCCCATTAACATTTTCAATTCAAGTTCTAACCATTTCTCAATCAATTTAGGAACAAATTCTCCAGTTTCATCAGTAACCTTAGTTACAGTCCATCCTTTATTTACAGCAGTCCAAGCATATTCATTTTGTGCATGAATACAAACTTTCATTCAAGCTTTCCAGAACAGATACTTACCTTCAACAAGAAGTGGAGATCTACTAGATGATTGGCCTTCCTTGAGTGTACTCATCTTGAACACAAACTTCAAACCATGATCTTACAGTTGTGTTTGCAACAACAGTTGTGACCAAAGCTTTGATACAATTTGAAAGTGAACTTGTGTACTAGATACTCTATCTATTCGTATTATATCAATGCTGAATATTGTAACATAACCAAACATAATCAAATATACATAATTTAAAAGAAAGACACAGGCACATTTGTTAATGCAGTTCGGCCAACTCCTTGCCTATTCTGCGGGACCCTCATCCAGATTATGTTCTTTTTTAATTCCAATTACAACAAGAAACTCTAATGCAGCTAACATGAGTTTCTTGATAAGAATTACAAAATATTTCTTGTAACAAAACCCCAAGCCACCTGAAATCCATGAACTCCTTCAACCTTACACGGATTCCCTTACCACAAGGAAATTCAGAAACTAATTTTACTCCAAAGATAATTTACCCCTCTAAAGACTGAAGATACAACTTTCACCGAAGTTGTAATTCCTTCTACAAATGTCTCTCCACCAATTTTGCAGACAATCTTGATTAGATGGAGAATAAAAGATTTGATCTTCGAATCTTCTTGAGAGGAATGTGATCTGCAGTTGATATACTTCAATAATCTCTGAAGAATGAATTGCTTTATTCCAACTGTGTTATAACTCTAAAGCAATTTGTAACTCAGAATTTCTCTCACTAAACTTTACCGAATTCCCTACTTCTTCAATATTTTGAGTTCTCTGCCTTTTATATGATTGCCTTCTTCTAAATTCTTCTAGAATTGCAGCCTTTCAAATTTGAATTTGATTGCTTGCTATTGAAGCAAAATCCTGATGTGAAGGTAGAAGACTTGTAAGGTTTATACATTCAGAAATCAATCAAAGGAAAAGAAGAACTCATTAAATATTCAAGGGATATTAGATTGACCTTTGTAGGAGATCTACAACAACTAACCTCTTGATTTGGTAGATACTTCAATACTTCACCCCAAAGTAATTGAATGCCCTAAAATGAAGTTTCTCAAGAACCCTATGAGGAGCTCTCAAGAACACTCATAAAAGATCATGTTTGAGCTTTAAAACTCATCACTCAAAAGAGATTACATGTTTGTGGAATTGTTGATTGTTCTTGGAATTACAAAGATAAGAACTATTTATAGTTATAAAAACCTAAACAAAACCTAAATAATTCATACTTGAGGATTATAAAATTAATTGGTTGAAAACTATCAAAAACTACAAAGAAAAGTCAAGGAAAACATTGAATATTTGGCCAACTTTTGGCTGAACAAAAAAGTACAGGTCCAGCCCACTTGGACCTGTCATTGCACTAATTAAATCTTAACAAAAGACAGGTGCTCCTTGCGGCACCGGTTAGTGCACTTGTCATTTTCAGTTTGCTCCATTTTGTCCTGTTTTCTCTTGTTTTCTTTGACCTTTTTTGGTGCTTTCTTCTTGGCTTGTTAAGACTTGATTATAGATGCATCTTAGAGGGTGGTCAAGCCTTCTTTACTCATGTTTTAAGGTCTAAACTTGAAGTACAAATCCTTGTACACAATCTTCTAAACTTCCATAAGAACCCTTCCAAAGAAGACTTCAAACTCCTCCATTCTTTGAGCTAATTCAACCAAGTCTTTTGTCATCTTTGAAGTGTCATTATTCGTCCTTGTAATATCATTCTTGTATTTGAAATATAAGTCCTTTAACTTATGCATAACACATGTCTTCCAAGAAGCCCTCATTAGAAAGATCAACTCTTGGGCATCCCTTCCAATTATGTTTTCTTCTATGAATCTTCTTTTCATTGAACTCCTCCATTAATTTCTTTCTTGATGATTCCATTAGTGATATGATTGATCCTTTGTACCCATCACATCCCCTCTTGTTACAACTATTCTAGCCTATCACATGTTGCACTATCCTTCAAACCCACATGACAAACTTGTTCTCCAAGTCATGTAAGAAATAACTTTTGTTATGAATATTTTGAAATATTTTCTTTGACTTGAAAATCCTCCTTTGACCAAATTACAACTAGACGTACTATCGCAACTCATTATAAAAGTTATTTCTGCAACACAATCTCTAGGTTTTGCAGTAGCTTCACATTAGATTCCCTGGTGAATTGTAGGTCTATCTGCTGATGGCATCACTTGTGTTGACAATTATAACCTTTTGGAAGAAGCGACAATTGAAGATTCATGAAGGCAATGTGTTTGTCCCAATTTTGGTTTGCAAAGAGTTTTGGAAGTCCAGAAATAGATTCTTCTTTGATGGAGTTTCCTCGACTTCTTTCCAGATCTATAGGGCTGCTATAACACAGTTGATGGAGGTGGCAAAGGCATTTGGTTTGAGGAAACTGAAGTTTGTATTGAAAGAGCTGGTAACACCATTCCAAGCAGGTTGTTAAATGGAAAACAAGTGTCTATGTTAACAATGTCATTTTAAATATTAATGGAGCATCAAAGGGGAATCCTGGAGAGGAGCCAATCGGTGGAGCTTTTTAAGACCAAGCTTAGGGGAATTTATAGCTAGTTTTAAGGAATTTAGTGGAGAAGCTGCGAATATTCTGTCGGGATTTATGCCCAAAAAGGTTATCATTTTGTGAGAAAAAGTGTAAAAGACTATAATCTTAATAAGTAATTTTATACATATTAGCATAATATGTAATAAGGTCCAAATTGATTTGGTGATCTGTGTGTTAGGACGTTCAGCATAGTAAGGTACGGATCATCGGAAGTTTGAATCATAAAGAATTAGTTCTTGTCTGATTAATGGAACTGGGCGTTCCATTGAACAAAGGTCACAACACATTAGTCTCCTTTAAGTAGGGTGACTTACCGTTAGTCATTGGGTAGTACTCCCGAACTATGTATTAACACATTTTATATATGTAGAACAGGACCATTCAGTGATTGTTCTCTAAAGGTACTATCAAAGAAGAGAAAATAAATATCACTGTTGCTACTGTGTAGACATGTCCCCATGACATGAGTATGGGTTGGTCGTCTGGCGAAGCTAGTTCCCTGTACTTTGATATGCTATGAGTGATATTACATTGGGGAGATCAATAGCCTTGTACGTTAGGTACTTGGAGTTAGTTAGTTAAGACAGACTCATGCAATAGGTTCTCTATGTCATCTCATTTATGAGATGGGTTAATCGCCCCCTTATACGTTGTTCTTAGTTGGATCACTGAACCCGAGGCCTCAGTAGTACAATTGTTATTGTACTGAATATTCTTCTAGTGAATATTCTTGTGATTCAATGGTAATAGAACTAGAATGGCAAATGTGTCATTACATTTGTAGGTCAAAGACTAAGGGTTGAGATTTATCTCAGCAAGCCTTCTATTTCTACAGCAATGTATCATGGAGTACATCATCTCCTTATGGTGATAATAGAAGGTGTTTAGAATGACTAAGTAAATTACTACTATATAGTAAGGGTATTTTAGTCATTTTATAGAGTCATGAACATTATGTCTTATGGTCTCTAATCTATTCCTATTGAGCATGAATGATTTTATGTCATTCTTAAATAGGAGATTTGAGAATGAATTAATTTTATTTTAGATAGCGTTAATAATTAATTGAGGATTTAATTAATTCTCGAAATTAATTATTTGGGCTTGAATAAAAATTATTTATTTATTTATTTAGTCTTATAATTAATTTGGACTTAAGTCCATGGAATTAATTATTGTTTGCTTGAATAAAATAATGCAGTGGATTTATTTTTATTAGTCTTATAATTAATTTAGACTTAGGTCCATGAGATTAATTATTTGATGGGTTAAGAATAAAATAAATATTGGACTTTAATTGAAGGGTCAGAATAATTATGTTGGGTCCATAATCCAATGAATAATTTTTGAACCTTTAATTAAATAACATGATTGTTGGGCTCTTAACCCATAGAAAACCCATATTTCTAATTTAGATATTTAAAGGATTATTTATTAATCCTGTAATAACTAGAAGAAATACAATCCCAAGAAACCTAAAAGAAAAAAACAGAATGTCTGTTTTCTCCACTCCACTTACAAAATTCTCTTGTCTTCTATTTTCCTTTCTGTTCACCCAACAGAGAGGATAGATTTGAAAATCTTTTGCATAATAGATCAAGATGTCCAGATCCATTCCGCAGGACAAGATCTTCGAATCTTCAAAAAGGTATTGTTCTCGAACTCTCTATGTGAGAAATTTTTAAAATCCTGAGACTTCGGATCTCGTTTCCTCATGGATTTGGGATCTAGTTCCCTTTATATTCAAGCTGAACTTGCAGCATTGGAGAGGGGATTTCAGCTCAGCTTGGCATTCAATCACAGAGACACCATTATTCAATGTGATGCCAATGCCATATTGGATATTGTTACTAAGGGGAGCACCAATCAATGGAGAAATTGTTTGATTTTAAGGCAGATTATGAGGTTGCTCTATCAAGGAGATTTTATGTTCATTCATATTATCTGAGAGAAGAATCAACTTGCTAACTTCTTGGCTAATTATGCAATAGGCACAAGTTGTTTTGGATTTTTTAGTTCGTATGATTTTCTTCCCATTTATGCAAAGGTATTTGTCAATTGGATAAAAGTTTGTATTCAAATGTGTGCATCTCTAATAGTTAGTTTTTTGACTTTTGAGGTATGGTTCTTTAGGTTCCTTTCTTTTTGTATATCTTCTATTTTAACAAACAGGTGGGGTCTACCAAACCCCCTATCTCTTCGGAAGATTTCTTACAAAAAAAAAAAAGCTTTGGTTTTGGTTTGAAGCTTTCAAGATCTGAAAATTTTTTGTGGTACATGTTTGTATACGTTGATGTAGTTTATGTGTGTTTTATCTCTCTAGTTTAATGATGCATGAATTCATATTCCATAAAATATGAAAAAAAAAAGATTTCTTGTTTCACGATGCCTAAACTTTGTAAGTAATCTATATCTATATATATTACTCGAATTGCATGCCCACATTTCTATTTTAAGTTATTTGAAAATAAATGTCTCATTTCCTAAATTAATTAAAATTTTATTCAGAAATTGATATTGTTAAGTGTAAAACGAACAAAGTCAGCTAATTTTCTTAGAATTTGTTCAAGTCAAAATAAGACATGCAATTCCAAACGAAAGGAGTATTAAAAGTAAGGCATCTCTATTGTGAGATTGCCAAGTGTCCAATGTATAATAATTAAAACAAAAAGAAGTATAATACAGAAAAAGGAATTAATTAGAGGGGAAGGAAGGGTTTAGCAGAAAGAGAGAGAGAAACCTTCAGGCTTCAACTATAATTTAAATCCACCCCTTTTTTTTCCTTTCACTAAGCTAGAAAAAGGCTTATCCGAGGTGGGAAAATGGAAGGTTTATTTTTATAAAATATATAAATTGTTATAAATATTTCATTTATAATCTAATTGAATATTGTGAATGTCTATTGCTAAATACAATATATCTAGTTCCATACTTGACCAATATCATTTGAAAAGTCAAGTTCATACATCTTAGTATATAAAAAAGGAATATAAAATTCCAGAAATTGAAGAGTCTTGATTATTATATTCTGGATATTGAAGAGTCCTGGTTTATAT
>JAOXNR010050254.1:0-17944 GCA_028571225.1 Parsonsia alboflavescens | reverse complement strand
CTCATTTACATCAAAACATTGGAATAATTCTCAACAGAATTATCCTACCATCAAAAAAGAAATTCTTGCAATTGTTCCATGCATTTCCAAATTTCAAAGCGATTTACTCAACTCTAAATTTTTGCTTCGGATAGACTGTAAAGCTGCCAAATATGTTAACAAAAGATGTTAAAAATCTAGCTTCTAAACAGATTTTTGCCAGATGGCAAGCTATTTTGTCTATTTTTTATTTTGATATAGAATATATAAAAGGTGTTAATAACTCTTTACCTGATTTCCTCACTCGAGAATTTCTACAAGGGAAATAACCAATGCCTCCGAGAAAAAAATAAAATGAAGCTCAATGAGCTTCCAACCCTTCCTGCACCTGAAAGTCAGGCCCCAAAATCCTCCACCGATAAAACCCGTTTTACCTCCTCAATTGAATATGCTATGAGCATACCCCAAACACCTTTCCCCTCAAAAACCTCGACAGCACCACTCTCTGTTGATAATATGCATAACCTTTCATGGGCTCAACTTGTTGAGCACGATGCTCAATCCTAATCAATGACCTTCACTAAAGCTAATTGGATCAAATGGTGTGAATTAATGCACTTTGATCCACAACAGGTAGTATCTCCTACTCAAATGGTGGGTAAAACCCCAGCTTCTCCTTCTCAATTGGTGGCTACAGCCCCGGGTAATCAAACCAAATTGATGCATTCGGCATCACAAACGGCTCTTTCTTCTGAGCTTACACCCCTTTCTTCAGTAACTGGTTCCTCTTCTGGACCTAGTTACATAAAAAATTCCAAAGCATATAAACTTTTACAAATGGTTGGGATCAAAACCCCCAATTGGCAGCAAGGCGACTCTTTGGCCCCAATGTCAATTTTATTCAAAAATCTCCAAAATTCACTAAAAAATATTATGAATTAATTCTAGTTGATTCTGAAAGTGCTTCTTTCAACCCTCACAAAGACAAAAAGACTGGAGCATTTATTACCAACACTTCAGTCCAAATCCATGCTATCCATACCCCTACAATATGGAAAGCATCTCCCATGACATTCAAAAAATTTTCTATTCCTTTTGATCCAATGGTATTCAATTATTGGGACTACCAGCAGGCCTGGTTTAACACTTTTACTTTCCAAAATCATCTTCAGAACCATTCATGGTTCTTTTCTTTTAATAAATCCAAACCTGTTCAGAACGAGTTTTCTCACTGGTTTGTTAATCAATGGTGGCCTATCTATGGACCAACTGAGGAGATTCTCCCATCGTCAGTCAAAGAAGGATTTGAATATTTCAAGTCCCTATTCTATCAAGGGCAACAAACTTCTGTTCCCCCACTTTTACACTTTTTTAGCAAATTCAAGCTTGCTTGGATTTACTTACAAAAATTTGCTTATTTAAAGATGAAGATCATACTGGTCTTCCGTATTTAGTTCTGCAAGGGCATTCCAAATGGTAGAAAGACTGGAATGCACAAAATGTTTATATCCCTGCCTTAGAAGCATGGTTCAAAGCCAATCCCAGGTATCTCTCTCCATCAGATACTCACCAAACCTAGTTCCTACAACAGAAATCTATTGCTGTTGCTACACTTGCAAAATCTGGATCCAAAGCAGATTTTGTCACAACCGTGGAAAAACTTCTTCAACAACTCAAAGAAGAACCATCCACAACTGATGATCCTGCTCCTACAAGCCCAAAAATTGAAGACCCAAAAAATTATGAAGTTGAAGAACTTCTTTATTTTTATGAATGATGACATCAGCCATGACATCATCACCAATTATTTCAGAATACTGTAGTTGTCCTACTATAACACTTTTACTATATTACTTTGATTTTTGTACTACTATACCCCCGATGTTTAGTCTATGTATAGACCCCCATTCTCTCTATCAAGGGGCAGAGTTTGATACTGGACGGAAGCCCATTACTCCCTAAGAGAAAGAAAGTCTGAGTGTCTCCCCCTCATCCCCATTTCTCCCTGGTCCGATCTTCTCCATTTTTCCGATTTGTAATCCTTTCTGTATTTTTAATTTGTATATTTGTTTCCCTTTTTTATTATTACTGCACCAAATGGTCGGCACAACCGCCTGATTTAATTTCTTATTGTATATCTGTTTATGTTACTTCCTTACCTGAAATCTTCCCTTTCCTTTTCCCCCTTTTTGGGCCACACTTCCCGTCCCCTTTGGTATATATATATATATATATTAAAAAAAAAAGGGGGCCAGGTTAGGTCACTGGTCCGACCTGACCTATGCATGGGTCTTCCCCTTAAAGCCCATACTTGTTCCTATTTTAAAACAGGTCAGATAATACTCGTCCCAAACGGATCAGGCTAGTTCGGGTATCCATCGGGTCAAGTCATTTTGCCCTCCATAACCTCTATGGCACAATACATTAGGGATGAAATGGCCTGACTTATGTTATTGTTTAGCAGATAGAAGACGGCTTCGTAATTTTTTTTTTTCTTTTTTATTGTAAATAATACAGTAATGCAATATACTCTTTTTTTTTTTTATATATTATATCAATGAAAATATATTTTTTTTCTTCTTCATTTCTTCAATCTTTACCCAAACTAAGTATGATAAAAAAAATAGGCTCCAAACTAAGTCCCTAAAGTATTTTTTTTGGCCAAATTAGGAATCAAACTATATCCTTTTTGCATTTAGGTCCCTGAAGTATTTTTTTTTCTGGCCAAATTAGGACTCAAACAATACCCTTTTGTATTTAGGTCCCTAAGTTTTTTTTTTTTGCCAAATTAGAACTCAAACTATACCCTTATGCATTTAAGTCCCTAAATTTTTTTTTTGCCAAATTAGGACTCAAATTTTACCTTTTTGCTTTTAGGTCCCAAAAGTTTTTTTTGGCCAAATTAAAACTCAAACTATACCATTTTGCATTTAAGTCCCTAAAGTTTTTTTTTTGTCAAATTAGGACTCAAACTATACCCTTTTGCATTTAGGTCCCTAAAGTTTTTTTTACCAAATTAGTACTCAAACTATACCCCTTTTGCATTTAGGTCCCCAAAGTTTTTTTTTCAAATTAATACTCAAACTATACCCTTTTGCATTTAGGTCCCTAAACTTTTTTTTTGGCCAAATTAGGATTCAAACTATATCCTTTTACATTTTGGTCCGTAAAGTTTTTTTCTTGTCAAATTAGAACTCAAACTATACTCTTATACATTTAGGTCCCTAAAGTGTTTTTTTGTCAGATTAGAACTCAAACTATACCCTTTTTGCATTTGTATCCCTAAAGTTTTTTTTGGCAAAATTAGGACTCAAACTATACCCTTTTGCATTTAGGTCCCTAAATTTTTTTTCACCAAATTTGGACTCAAACTATATCCTTTTTGCATTTGGGTCCCTAAAGTTTTTTTCTTGGCCAATTTATGACCCAAACTGTACCCTTTTGCATTTAGGTCCCTAAAGTTTTTTTTGGGCAAATTAGGACTCAAACTATAACCTTTTGCATTTAGATCCCTAAAGTTTTTTTTTTGCCAAATTAGGACTCAAACTATATCCTTTTGGTCTTTAGGTCCCTAAAGTATTTTTTTTTACCAAATTAGGATTCAAACTATATCCTTTTGCATTTAGATCCTTAAAGTTTTTTTTTTTTTGCCAAATTAGAACTCAAACTATACCCTTATGCATTTAGGTCCCTGAAGTTTTTTTTTTTGCCAAATTAGAACTCAAACTATACTCTTTTTACATTTAGGTCCCTAAAGTATTTTTTTTGCCAAATTAGGACTCAAACTCTATAATTTTTGCATTTAGGTCCTAGAAGTTTTTTTTTTTGCCATGTTAGAGACAATCGTGACCTTGATTCAATGACAACAATGCAATTTAAACAACAAATTCCCTTTTTCTTAAAATAATAACATTTACATGTAATGAATCGTGTCAACATTGATATTGCCGAGATAAAAATCCATACCCTCCATACACATATTGACATGAACGTTAACAAAATGTGTCCCGAAAGATTGTTGTGTGGAATTCAGAACAAATATGGGCACTTCATCATTTAAGTCAATCGTTGTTGGATGATTTTCTTCGAGATGTCGATCATTTTCTTCTGTGTTGTGAGCATTTGGACATGTGGCATGATTATATCCTTTTCTCTTGCATACGGAGCACATTTTCCTTTGACGGTATTGTTCATTTCGAGAGAGAAAGCAGGCCTCCTGTGGTCTTCCAACAGACCTTCGTCCACTAGGAGGATTGACGATCACATCATCCATATCTGCAATTGAATTCAAAGACGAACACAAGGGCACAGGCTGTATCGAAGATGCATATGCCATCCTCAGTTTTTCCTTCTCAAATGAATGACCACGACACAGAGTGTAGTATTGGGACCCATTTTCCCTATAAAAAAGAATTAACGTAAATGAGTTGTGGAAATATCTAACCACATGCTTATAGAATTAAAAAAAAAAAAAGAAGGAAGAATTGGGTCTCAAATGGACCATATTGGTCTCGAATCTCGAATGGACAAGCTTGGATCTCGAATGGAAGACATGGGTCTCAAATGGAAGACTTGGGTCTCGAATGGACCACATTGGTCTAAAATCTCGAATGGACAAGCTTCGATCTCGAATCTCGATTCTATTGTCTCAAATCTCCATTCTCGTGTCTTGAATCGAGATTCGACTGTCTAGAATTGAGATTCTAATGTCTAGAATCGAGATTCTAGGGTCTAGAATCTCTAATGGACCCCTTTTCTCTCGAATGGACAACTAATGTCTCAAATGGACCTTCTAAATTTAGCTGATAAGTCAGGAAATAGGCCAAAAATTTACCTGGCAACAGCAATGGCATGTTTGCAAGGTATCACTTCCACTTGCCGTCTTCAACATCCAGAGGTCTTCTGGATGATATCCATAAGAACATTTGCTTCCTTTGGTGGATTTCCTAGGACATATTCCTCTCTATCCCGAAGGGATGTAGTCCGCAGCCTTTTAAGATCGACCTTTATAGCTTCTTCCTCAATTCTTTCCACAGCCCACTTGGTGATAATATCTGGCATTGTAGTTGCTACTTCCCTACTTTTGTTGAACCAAGCTTGACATAAACTCCTAAAACACTCATGTGTAGATGTAATGGGCAATTTCTGGGCTTTCTTGATCACCTGGTTGAAGGGTTCCACGATATTGCTCGTCATTTGGTTGTAGTGATTGTTTGGACAATATGCACGTGATCAGCCCGGGCATCCTACCTCAATATCCAACCAAAGATGAACTAAGGGGTGCATCTCTTTAATGTATCAAAAATAGAGGTCACATGTCTGCTTGTCATAGGCATATGCAGCATTTTTAAAATGAAGTGCAACCTGAGGATTTTTACACTTTGTCTTTAAATTTTCCTTTCAGATGTCGATAGCAGAAGGCATGTGGAACCTTGGGATATACTGTCCTTATTGTGGGCAGTATGCCTTTATGCCGATCAGATACAATAACCAAATTATCTCGCAATCCATATGCAGTCTTGAATCTTCTCAAGAACCACTCCCATGAATCGTTGCCCTTCTCCTCGCCAAACCCAAAAGCAAGGGGAAAAGTTAGCCCATTTCCATCTGCACAGACAGATGTATAAATTTTTCCCTCACACACACCTTTCAAGTGTGTTGCGTCTATGACAATTATGGGCCTCATATACTTGAAACCCTCAATTGAAGGATCAAGTGCACAGAATGAGCTCAGAAACTGCTCATCTCGCATACTCGCTCAGAAACTAGTCACCGTCCTCGGCATTACAAGCTTTAACATGTGGAGGTATGATGGTAGTTGTCTGTATGAGTTTCCTGGAGTTCCATAGGCCATGTCTTTAGCACGTTGTAAAGATCGCCAGGCTTTGGTGTATCCAAGCTTTATACCATAATTCTCCCGCAAGTTTTGAATCACATTTTTGGGGGTATGATTCGCATCGGCGAGTTTACTGGCGTAGATACGACCAATTGTCGTTGAACTTACACTCCTGTTTTGGCTTTGTTGTACGGTTTGGATACAGGTGTGAGTTGAGACAAATTTGTGAATAATCCAAATCTGGCATCCAGCTCTACAATTTGCACGTATCATGAAAGTACAATCTTTTTGATTCTTACATCGTGCCTCAAATCTCCCCTTATCCGAACATACCACGTGATATGGAAATTGATTATTGAGTGAATATTCACCGATTGCTGCTACCAGTTCATCTTTATTGTTAAAGACTGCATCCTTTCCAATAATACCCACCAGTGGAACAGTATCATCTTCCAGAAAATGCACCTCTTTGTAGTCATTCCAGACCATGTTTGCAAAGTGAGTAGAAGGGTCTGGTATAAATTGTTCAAATGGAATCACCTGCCTCATCCCATCGTGGAAGTTGTCACCGTTGTCATTGTTGTCACCATTGTCCTCATCATCAACTTCATCATCAGCCTCAACGCTATGAATATATTCTTAATCGAATTCATAATTATCATATGTGTGAATATATTCGGATGTCCCCGCTTCATCATTTGCATCAATAAATCCTGCCCTTTCATGATCATTTGGATAGGATGGACAATTACCACCAATATCACCACTGATGCCACTCTCGTAAGTCCTCTGAATTTTGTTCACGACGACAACTTTAGGATCCCCTTCCCTTTTCAAATACATGATGCCATACATGTATTCAATCTCTATTAATTTCATACTTCCATCACAAAATTTAGAAGCAATTGACATTTGTATGTCAAATTTTGTAAGTCAATCTTCATCAAGTTTGCTATAGTTCTCCTCAAATCTTCATAATTCACATCGGATGGTACGACTAGTACATGCATCCTTCCAACTAGAGAACCCTTGTGAACAGCAATCCTCATGTAATCCATTTCTATACTGTATCTCAAAATCAACTATGTGTGTCTCGAAATTACCTATTTGTGTCTCGAAACAAAATATTTGTGTCTCGAAATCCTGTCTAGAAAGTAAAGATGTGTGTCTCGAAATCTCCTATGTGTGTCTCGAAAGTCCCTTCTCTTATCCCGAAAGCCTCCTCTCTTGTCTAGAATGCAACTAACTTGTGCCTCGAAATCACTTCAATAGGTCTCAAAAAATACCCGTCTTGTATCTCGAAAGCCCCCTCTCAAATCTCGAAATCTCCTCACTTCAACAGAAATCTCTACAATCCTACATTCCTTCCTTCCTCATCCTAGATAAACAACATAGAATGAACAAACCCAGAATTTCAAACACCAAAGAAAAATAATAATAAAGAAACAAACCGAGCAACTTATTTTCGAACACTCTCTACCTTCATCTTCTTGATTTCGAAAAACAAAAATCAACAACCGAATAGGATAAAAAGCTGTTTTTTTTTTCTCTCCTATAGGGGAATGGTTCTTTGAGCAATTTTCTTAACTATGGTTCAAAATTTCTGATCAAATGCGTGAGGTTAGTTGTTGTTTCTTCAATTCATTTTACAGATAGTTATAAATGCATGTTAAAGGAGAATAAATGTTATGTTTTGATTTTTTTTTTTAATTAAAAGTCAAAATGAGTATAGAATGAAAAGTTAGTTTTAGATATGAGTAATTGTGAAATATTGTGAAGATTTGAATAAATAAGAAATTATTGTTTTAATTTTAGTAAAAATGAAAACGTCCCAGAATTTCCACATAGGAGCAGCCCGAAAAACCTTTGCCATGACCTTCGGTGCACCTGTACTCGGTGGAAAACTCTTCCGAGGTTGAAGATGTAATGATGATGGTTGGTTTGCGCTATGACCATGGTGATGGTGGTCATTGCTGCTACTATGATAATGGTTTGAAATGGAACTAGGAGCAGGAGAACCAGAGTTAGGATTAGGTGGCAACAATCTCAACCCACCACCGTTGTGGTGGCCACTTTCTTCTGATATATCATCATTTACACTGTTTTTCTGATGTATAATTTCCTCCATCTTCTCAAGCATTCCCTGTGAATTATCATCCTTTCACCTCTTCTCCTCTTACTAGACCACTCCCTTTCTCGTTCTTTATCTTTATCCCTTTATCGATCTCTATATTTCTTCACTCTTTCCGTTAATCGAACCAATTCTTGTAATTCAACAGGTCCAACTTCACCTGAATAAGAAAACCAGAAATCAACAGTCGCAAGCATCTTTCACAACGAAAAGAAAATAAAGTCAAATCTTGAAATAATCATACACAATAGATAAGAAAAAATTATTCCACCTAGAGAATCTCTGAGACTATTGCTTCTATATCTTCTTATAGATAAGCCATTAGAAGAGGCCACCATATCAGCTGCTCTTTTGGCTTCTCTACTTCTATTGGGGGATTTTCCCTCCCAATTCTTCCAGAAAATCATCGAGAGCCAGATGTCAAAATCCAAAAATTCAGCATAATTGACATGAACATAAAGGTCATGTAAAATTGCCGGAAATTGAAGATTAACTCCGGAAACTTGAAGAAGTATATTTTATCAAAAACAAAAATTGCATACTGGAAAAAAAAAACCTCTGTGATAGGAAGGGGAAAGAGAGCGCGGAAGCCATGGAAGATTGCCTAGAGATCTTGCTGGTGGGTTTCAAACTTTCAACTTTCAACACAATTCAGTACGGGTCGGGTAATTAGGATTTAGGATGGATTTGGATTGGATTGATCCGGATCCAAATCAAGTAACAAAAGCGACTTTTCAAATTTATCCCTCTTCCAACACCCAAAAAAAAAAAAAGAACTTAAAAACATATTTTTCAGTCATCTGGGCCAAAGTCGCAAAGAAAAAACAAGAAAAAGATAGAGGATAAAGGAGCTAAAAAAAAGGTTTTGAATTAGATTTGTAAAAAACAACAAGAGTATCAATCTTCCTAAAATCTTCTATTAAAGAATTATTTTTGGTTGAAATATTTCATAAACTAAATTTAGAGGATAAATTAAACCTTATAGATATCTGATCAATTCATTTTCCTAAAAAAAAAGACGGTTAACTTAAACCTTGATAATTAAAAACATACTTCATATATATATATATATATATATATATACGGTTTTGCTAAGGTACGCTCAAACCGTTATCGTAATGGAATTTTTGCTACAGTGCTCATGCAGCCAACCAAGCGGAGCAAAAATTCCGTTATGGTAACAATTGGAGGGCACATTAAGGAGCGCTCCGGAGCGCACCTTAGCAAATCCGTATAAATATATATATATATATATTTATACAAAAATGTCATAAAATGCACGGTTAAGTTTTCTAATGGTTTAAGTTAACGGTTATTTATTTTTTTATTTAAAAAAAATTATGAATTTAATCTAATACTTTTAGAGTTTAGTTTATTCTTTTATGATATAATATTTAACGGTTTTGCCGGAGCGAGACTTAATGTGCGCTCCAACCGTTATCGTAACGGAATTTTTGCTACAGTGCTCATGCAGCTAACCAATCGGAGCAAAAATTCCGTTACGGTAACGGTTGGAGCACGCATTGAGGTGCGTTTCAGAGCGCACTTTAGCAAATCCGTAATATATAAAATATATTTTTAAAAAATAATTTTTTTATTGAAGATTTTTGAAAAAAAATAAATAAAATGCTCATAGTTAAGTTTTATCGTTAAAGACTTAATTTCATATTTTATACGAAGTGTACTGATGCATTCTAAAGGAAGAAAGAAAACACCATATATTAAATGAGAATTTAAAGTCTAAATAGTACAATGGTAGAATTTGAAAAAACAACGCAATTCCCTCGAAGGAAAATCCAACCATTTAGACAACAAAGTAGATCAATGCGGTCTAAAGCTAAAACTAAAATAAGAGAATTGCTTCCCTTGATATTCATAATAATATTAAGGGTAAAAGATCCAAGATAACCTTGATCTTCATCAAAATCAAAGTTTTATTCTTAAACTTTAAAACTCATGCTTGTTAACATTAAACTTTAAAAGCGTACAAAACCTATTCCTCCATCACTCAAATCTATTCATCAGTAACATAATTTTCATTTTTATGGATATTTTTATCCCTTTAACGAATAAAAGTTATAAAATAAAACAGAGAAAGAATATCTCTCTTGAAGATCTGGAAAAAAGAAGAAACATAAAAGAAGATTTCTTGTAATCTTGAATATCATCTCAATATTTGTTTCAAATCCATTGTTTCCTTTTAAAGATAAATAACATCATCTCATTAATTTATCTCAATCTCAATTTATATCCACAAATTCTGGAATTGAAGGTCTCAATTGAAAAGAGAAAAGAAAAGCAAATCTTCTAATATGAATCAACTCAATTCATGGTTGAATGTTGCACACAACAGAAAGTTGAAGAACTAACTGGAAAAAAAATTTCTAACTTGGGAAGTAGAGATTCAAGACCCAATTGCAAAGATTTGATTTTTTAACTAGTATGACACAAACAACATAAAATCTTTGAGTCAAATCTCACTAAATTTGAAGTTTTCGAATCAAAACCCACCAAATCTGAAGTCATGGACGGTGCAAGATAGATTTGAATTTGTGGTCGTTGCAAGGGAATCGAGATTCAAAATCCATAAAACTTTGGCAACAAAGATTCAAGATCAAGTGCCAAGAATCAATTTTTTAACCTTCTTCCAATCCTTACTACAAAACAACAATAATTTTCGAGTCAAATCTCACTATATTTGAATCTTTCGAATCAAGTTTCACCTCCCACAACCAAATCCCACTAGATCTGAGTTCGAACCAATTCCCACCTCCTGCAACAAGATCCCACTAGATCTGAGTTCGAACCAAATCTCACCTGATTTGAACCTTTGAAGTCGATCTTCCTTGAAGGGAAACTTTGTTAGATTTTAGAAGTTTTGAGCTCCATCTTTAAGAGTGATGGATTGGAGTAGAAGAGTTGGAGGAGAAATTGGAAAATGATTGTCACAAACTAGCATTCTATTTTAATAAACCCCCGTCACTAAATTTAAGTCATAAGTCATCATTTTGTAAAAATTAAGGGAATTTTTCTTCTTCTAGAATGTCCTCTCATCCCCTTTTCAAAAATTTGAACACCATTTCCCCATACATAATTAGAGGGGTAATATAGAAAAAATACCATCAAATGTCTAATTAACTAACAACAATGATTTATAATTAGTGACAAGAAAAGTTAGTTAAAATAACTTATATTTAGTAATAGAGTTAGTATGTTCAAAAAAAAAACCCTCATGAAAAGTCACATAAGGTTTGAGTTGTTCCAATTAGTGAGTAACGACTTTGACGGATGGAGAGATATTAATTGGATGTTATAAAGGTACATTTGTACGTGGGACTAATTTTAAAGTTTAAATGGAAAAACTTGAATTTCGATAAAGTTTAATGTTATGGTGAAGAGCTAACTCTAAAAAAAAATTTCGAGTTCGATCTGAGTTCGAACCAATTCCCACCTCCTGCAACAAGATCCCACTAGATTTGAGTTCGAACCAAATCTCACCTTATTTGAACCTTTGAAGTCAATCTTCTAAGAACTTGAAGTTAAACTTTGTTCAATTTTGGAAGTTTTGAACTCCATCTTTAAGAGTGATGGATTGAAGTAGAAGAGTCGGAGGAGAAATTGGAAAATTATTTTCTCAAACTAGCATTCTATTTTAATAAACCCCCGTCACTAAATTTAAGTCATAAATCATTATTTTGTAAAAATTAAGGTAATTTTTCTTCTTCTAGAATGTCCTCTCATCCCCCTTTCAAAAATTTGAACACCATTTTCCCATACATAATTAGAGGAGTAATATAGAAAAAATACCTTCAAATGTCTAATTAACTAACAATAATACTTTATAATTAGTGACAAGAAAAGTTAGTTAAAATAATTTATATTTAGCAATGGAGGGAGTATTTTGTTTTGAACAAAAAAAACCAGTCATGAAAAGTCACATAAGGGTTGAGTTGTTCCAATTAGTGGGTAACGACTGGGACGGATGGAGAGATATTAATTGGACGTTATAAAATTACCTGTGTATGTGGGAATAATTTTAAAGTCTAAATGGCAAAACTTGAATTTTGATAAAGTTTAAGGTTGTGGTGGATCTTTTGTCCTAATACTAAAAATAATCCCAAGTGTAAACCCCGGGATCTGGTAATAGATTGATCATCTTTATTGCCTTTGGGAAAGCACATAAAAGAGTGAAGAAAGACAACTATTCCATTCATCTCATGGTCTTCAAATGTTTGTTCTATTGAGTGAAAAGAATGTTGGTAGATCAATTTGGTCTAAAGATGTTAGGTTGTTGGTACTTGGTATTATTATGGTACTTGTAAGCATTTTTTTAACCATTTATTACGTAATTGGCTGTACTTGGACAATGGTTCAATTTTTTAGTCTTTCTTTTTTACTTTTTAAAAACTAAATTTTCAATTTTTCAAAAAAAATTTCATCTTATAATTAAATTACAAAAGTGCCCCTTATATTTGACCAAAAAAAAAAAAAAAAAATCAAGATTACTTCTCAAACCCTATCTTTATCACAAAGAAGTTGCCAAGAAGCAACAGAACTGATTCTCTTGAAGCTTCAAGAATCGAGGGAGGAAAAAACAGCAGAAGAAGAGATTAACTTCAATTGGGTCATAAAGAAAAGAGAGAAATCATAAAAGAGTGGAGGGAAAGTTTAAGTTCCATAAGCCTTTTACACCAAAGACGAAGAAGAAAGGCGGAATGAATACTTCTTTCATCAATGTGCACACATTTTAGCAAAGAAAATTTCGTTTAAGTTGATATTGTTTTAAATTTTCTTTTTCATTCTTTATCAATAATACCTAATTTTTTTTAAAAAAATCTATCAAGATTTCTCTCTTCACTTTTAAAAATTATCAACACATAAGATCAGGAGATCTCGAGTTCGAAGATAGATGAGGTGTCACAGTTAATTCTCGAGGAGTGGGATATAGAGAGGGTTAGGGGAGGGGTGGGTGTAAGAAAAACAAAAGAAGAAAAAAAAGCATGTGCAATGACTGTTTTTGTGGTAAGAGATGGTAGCCATAAAGGAGGAGAAGGAAGAGAGATGGAGAAGATCTCCAACATGGAGAGAAGGAGGAAGAAAACAGTATGAAGAGGGTTAAAAAAAAAAGGAATTGATCTCTAAATCTCGTTAGTTTGAGATAGTTGAAAATCTGAAAACACTTCTCACCTCTTTTCTAATTTTCAATCTAATTTATCCAACTTTTGAAAAATAGAACCTATAACCTCTAACACAAATGACTTTCGGACCAGTTTTCCGTTATCAAAAACTAAAAATAGGCTATTTGTGGAAATGTAATTCAAGTAGGTTTTTTTTTTTTTTTTTTTTTTTTTGAAAATCTTATCAATTTATCATCAATTACTTTGCCCCGCTTATTAATGGGAAGGTTGGCTTAGCATGTCAATGTCAAAGACTAATCAATTCAAGATTCCAATTAATTGATTTACGACATGTATTAATGTCGATGTTAATGTACCACCTGCTTCTTTTGAGGCATGAGGACAAATCTAATTTTACATTTTCGTTTATATTATTTTCATTCCTATTTATATTTTAATTTGTTTAAAATTGAATGTTTTATTTTTTAAATTGATTAAAATTTTAATAAAAGAATTGATATTATTATATTAAAAATATACTATGTCAAATTCTTTCAATAAAATTAATCAAAATCAAAACAAAATATTCAATTTTAGACAAACTGAGTACCATTTATTATTTTAATGCTATCATTTCTAAAGCCCAAACATTGAAACAAAGATATAGACGAAGATGTTACATTTAAATAACTAAACTTGTCATTAAATTGTCAAATATTATTAAACGACAATTATATATATATATATAATTATATTTATATATTTATATATTTATATATTTATATATTTACACATGAAAGCCCAATGATAATATTTTTGACATAAATTCCTTTTAGTGTACGAGATAATTTGCATACACCTTCAATAAGGTGTTAGTTGGATTTAAGATGTATGGCTTGAATGCTTTCCACTCTACCCATTAATGTATCTCCGAAGAGACAAAAGCAAATGTGATCTTAACACATGCAAGTCCGGAAGTCCGACTATTTGGGTCTCGTTAATATAAGTATCTTAAAACTTCTAATTCAACATTACCCATATAAATTAAATGTGAACTCAATCTCATTTTATGTGTCCACTTTGAAAATAAAATAAAATAAATATCCCAAAATAGTTGTCCACTTTAACTTTTATGGGATTTTTTAATGAAATTTTTCATGATTTTTCCCCCTTTTTTATTTTTTTTATTTTTATAAAGTGCACAACTTTCCCCCTTATTTTTGTTACTAATGAAATCTTTACATATTTCAAATAAATCTTTAAGTGAATACAAGGGTATTCAAGTCAAGTGACTATAATTTTTAGCCAATAATAATTTTTCTTAATATCCTCTGCAAAGTCCAAAATTGAGAAATGAGATGGGACAAAAGGAGTACGAATTAGGGTGTTATCTATTCGTTTTGGATTGGATATGTCCATCCATTCAATGAATCAATTATATTGGTTGAAGAAAAAATCATTCAATTCATCTAATATTTTGACGATAATCCGATCCAATTCAAAACCTATTGGATTGGATCGATTCGATTAGATTGAATTTATAGATAAAAAATTAGTTTTATTTTTTTGTATATAATAAATATATTTATTATTTAATATATAATTTATATTTATAATTATTATTAAAAAATAAATTTTCTTTTTTAATATTTAAATTAATAGTTATTTAATATTTTAATTAATTTTAATATTATATTTATATTAAATATATAATAAATATATAAAGTAATGGTTTGATTGGAATCAGTTTTTTATCATCCACATTCAACAACTGAACCAATTTAATCGGTTGAAACACAAATCATCCAAATAATCCAATTAGACAATTGAATATAATCGATTTTGACTAGATTGGATTGGATTGATTTGGATTTGAAAACCCTAGTATGAATAGGTCAATCCTTTTGATGCCATGTGCTTGAGTTGTAATTAATTAATTTGTTATAACTAGTTTCTGACTTTCTTCCCCCACAACATATCCAAAAAGGGAGAAAAAAAAAGTCCTATTATGTGAAGATTTTTTCTAAAATCACCCAAAAAAAAAAAAAAAAAAAAAAAAACCCAAACTATATAGTATGTTAATAGTGCTGCTTCAAAGGTGAAGCATGCATAATGCAAATATTAAGTTTGACTTGGTCTTTTTATAGACCATAATTTTGATGAGTTACAACTCTTAACAAAACAGTCAAGATATGTGTGAGAATCTAATCCGTACATCACTAATTAAAAAATAAAACGAAGAAAAGAAAATACTCTACACATTTGTATCTAATATTTCGGATAACACATGCCAATCCATGCCACATGCTTAAGAGTTATAGTTAGTATTATTATTTATTCTCCGGTTATAATTTATAAGTTTAACCTATGAAAAAAAAAGTTCCAAAATACTTGTTAACTTCAAATTTTAAAAGAAGATTGAACGTGTTTTTTTAAAATAAATTTATTTGGTCTTTTTATTTTTTTTATTATTATTTTTTAAAAAACACCTACTATTGCTCATAAAATCTTTACATATTCTAACAAAATATTGTATTTAAATTACAGAAAAATCATCACTATTTTAATGATTATATAACTTACTTATATGTAAAATCGAAAGTAAATTTATACATTAGAATGAAAAAATGCTACACACTCTGGTTTGGTCGATGTTTGGATTAAAATGTCAAAGTTTTATGTGTTTGTTTAAACAAGAATCATTTCGTTTTATAAGGATTAACCATCTTAATATAGATTGGGCTTAAGATATTTTAATACTTCTTTTACCTCACTTAATAAAATAATATATTACTCTATTTAGATAAAATAATTCTTAAAGTTTATCATATCTTTTTAAAATTTTATTAACAAAATATATACCTATAAAAATGTATGTGCATGTTTATTATGGAAGAAGCGCTGAAAAATTCGGAATCGATAATTTGCTTGATTTCGGTTCAGTTGAGAAAGAGGACCAGCAAAGTAAACTCAGTGGGACCCAATGTATTCTTTTTTCCTATCAAAAGGGCTAAAGGCTTGTGGCGGCTCACCCACTTTTTCAGTCCGACCCAATCCAACGGCACCGGAAGAAGCAATAAAACAACCAACGTGTTTATATTGTGGGTCGCTATCCTCAATTTCCACTTTTATCCTTTTTACCATATGGTATATCCAACTAAAATTAGGAAAACTTTAGTTGCAGGTGCGCTATGGAGTGCAATTTAATCTCTAACGATTAGATATATTTTTTTTCATAAAAGTTTTAAATTTTCAAATAAAAAATTATTTTTTATCGATATATTTTATAAATTAAATCCTAAAAGGATAAATTAAATATTGACAAAATAAATTAAACCTATGGATACTTGATCAAATTTTATTTTATTTTATAAAAAAGATACTTAATCATTAATTTTGATTGTTAGAAACTTATCCGGAGCACTCTATAATTTGAGTTCCATAGCACTCTATACTAAGTGTACTCTTATGTCTTTAACAGTAAAAGTTAACTGTTAACTTTTTTTTTTAAAAAAAAAAAATTTATTTAATATCTCTCAAATTTAATTTATCGTTTTAGGATATAATATATAAAATACATTTTACAAAAAAATATTGATGATTTTATTTTTTAAAATAAAATTAGATGTTGATCGTTAGAGACTTAACTATACACTGTATAGCATTACCCTATATATAGAGGGTAATGCTATAGAGTGATGTGAAGCACACCTTATAGAGTGCTTTAGTTAAGTCTTTAATAGTCAATTATTAAAAAAAAAAAAGTTCTCCTATAAAATTTTTTTTTTCTAAATTTTTTATAAATTTAAACCCTAGGGATACTTGACTAAATATTATTTTATTTTTTTTATAAAGAAAAGACAATTGACCATTAACTTTGGCTATTAGAGATTTAATTGAAACACTTCATAAGATGTGCTCCGTAATATTATATAACATTTCTGTGTGAATATATATATATCTTTATATATATATATATATATATATATATATATTTACGGTCCTGCTAGTATAGGCGTCTGGCTCCCAACTTCAACTGGGCACCAACAAAAAACGTGACGGAAACTAATACGACGTCGTTTTGTTGCAAAAAAAAAAAAACAAAAAAAAATCAGGGTCACAACATCCATTTTTGCACCAACCAACACCACACTCAACACCACGATCACAACACCCCCAACACGACACCACCAAAGCACAGATCTTGGAAAAAAAAAAAGCAGCAAATCAGATCTGCGATCTGAAACCGATCACCATGACCACTTGACCACCTACCACTGCGTTGTGCTCCCCCAAAGGAGGAAGAGAACCCCACACCACCGCACCCCTCAATCACACAGCAAACACACAAACTGTAACCCCCAAACCATCGACGAGCAGATCTAATCGCACCACAAACACCCAAACCACCGATGTCGACGAAGGAAAGAGAAGGAGAGAGAGAATCGTGTCTCTGCCTTCTGTGGGTCTCCTTCAACCCAATCTGAGAAGCCGTCGATGGTGGAGCTGAAAGATTCTATGAAAGAAAGTGAAAGAGGAGGAGTTGTGAAAGAAAATGAAAAAGTGGAGGAGGTGTGAACGAAAGTGAGAGAGTGATTTTGACAGATGGGCCATGCCTCCATCATGTTTTCCTCCTTCACATTTTCCGTTGGCGCCCAGCATAACATGGGCATGGGCGCCCATAATAGTTAAATTGTGCATATATATATATATATATATATAGAGGAATGATAGTGTGTGCTTGATCGTGCACACTAATGAGTACGGTAGTTAGTCAACTAACGGTCAACTAAATCCTAAGAAGATAAACTAAACCCTAAAAGAATAAACTAAATCCTAAAAGGATAAAATTAAACCCTAAAAGGATAAACTAAACCCTAG
>JAOXNR010050244.1:0-17944 GCA_028571225.1 Parsonsia alboflavescens | reverse complement strand
CAAAGTCTGTGAAACGACTTATAAAAAGGGACAAGAAAAAGGCTGCAAACGACTTATAAAAAGGGACGGAGGGAGTAATTGTTTAGTTACAATTATCTAAATAAAGGTTTATGTTTGTGTTATTTGAATAAACATATTTGACCCTTTATAACTAACATAGAACATTCTTTGTTTTGAAAATACTTTAACATATATTTACATACATGATTGTGGAGGTTGTTATGATTTAAAAAAAATATATTCCACATTGTATTATATATTCTCCCTTTATCCCATAATATAAGTCTAGAATGCATCATTTTACATGGATTAAAAATTTATAAATTGTTACAGAAATAACTTCTGCATGGCTTTGCAACATTGGAGCAAGTTGCAATCTGAATTGGGTCAAAGCGTGAAGATATTTTATGGGTCATATGGAATTAAATATTCCAAAATATTCAGAGAAGTCGTTATTTTCGAGCTGGCTTGGAGATCAAGTTTGTCATGAGTTTTGTTTGTGTTGATGCATTGGTTGTGACAACTGTATCAGGATAGAACATTACATCATAAAGCAAAAGGGTAGAAAGTTTCTTACTCATCAAAAAAAAGTAGGAAGGTTAGTGACATTAACTAGCAATTCATTTTTACGGTGGTAAATACTCAGTAAGCTACGAATGGGACCAGAGAGATAGAAAGGAATTTCTCTCATCAAGCAAGTGTGATAAACAGAGTATGTGAGCATGAGAGAGAGGGTTTTGGGGCTGAAACTGGAGAGAGAGATATTTTGGAGTTGCAGATTGCAGCACTGAATCCTGCTCAAGCAATCCTTCATCCTTGAAAGATTATTGTTGCTGTTCAACTGGAGATCTCATTCCTCTCAAGGTAAAACTGATTGATGCAAGAACAATAATGAATCAAACGGCTAAACAAAAAGAAAAATTGGAAATTTATGAAAACTCTCTAGTTTTCAAGAAAACAACCAAAGTCGAAAATTATTAATAATCAAAGCTGCTCGAAAACTAAAACAAACGAAATATTTATAACCTGAAACAAAACCTAAACTTAATCGGAAATTAAAAACAACTTAATTACAAAAATACCCCTAAAAACATAAAATTGTCCGAAAGTCCATCAAGACTGCCTCGGATGACCAAAAATGGCCCTACATCACAGCCAAGCAATGGGTCTTGCTCCTTGGCCGGTTTATAGTAGCCTAGTCAAATTTGAGTCGATTCTGAGCAATGAACAGTGCTCCGTGAATAGTACTCCAGTGAAGAATAGTGCCCCATGAACAATCCTTCCACATCACCGATGATCTAATTCATTTCTCTATTTGTTAGTGATTGTTTGGAAATTCTGGTGGAGAGACATTTGCAAAAGGCGTTGCGATGTTAGAGAAAACTGCAACTTCAGAGAAAGAAGGAAGTAACTGTCTTTGGGGCAAAGTCAATTTTGATTTCCTTGACTTGTGCAAGGTGAGAGTGAATCACCAACCTCAAGGGCTTTGGGATTTATTATTGCATGAACTTCTCTTGTAATAGTTAGGTAAGAAATTGTGTTAGGTTGCAATTAGATCTCTTGTTGTAAGTGGATTTATTAGAGAAGATAATTTGGGTGAGGGCCTCGCAGAGTAGGCAAGGTGTTGGCCAAATTGCGTTACCAAACTTCCTTGAGTTCTCTATTTTAATTTGCATTTTTATATATCTTTTTGTCACATTATGATGCAAAAACAATATCAAAAAATGGCTAAACAGAAAAAAAAAATGTGGAAATTTTCCAAAAACTATCTAGTTTTTTGTTTTTGGGAATACGACCAAAGTCGAAAATTATCAATAATTTGTTTATATATGAAGACAAATGCAAAATATATAACTTAAAACCTAACCTAATCCTAATCGGAATAAATAAAAAGAATCCTAATCAAAATTAATAAAAAGAATCCTCATCGGAATTAATAAAAAGAAACGTAATCCGATTCGAAAATAACAAACCACAAAATTACGAAAATACCTATAAAACATAAAAAAGCCCAAAAAATCCATCAAAATGATCTCGGAGGGCCCAAAATTGCCTTAGGCCATGGAAAAGCCATGGGTTTTGCCCATTGGACCGTTTCTAGTTGCCCAACTAAATTTCAGCCTATTTTGAGCTCGGGCCAGCTTGCATCATCCTCCCCGACTAGGAAAAGATTAGTCCTCGAATCTGGTTAGTCTCCAGCCTGACAAGGTGTTTCGACTACCTGCTGACCGTGGCTTGGCCAGCATCGATCTGGCCTTGGAGTTCTCTAGCGAACTATTTGTCCCTCTAGTGACTGTTCTAGAATCATTCTGGCGACTTCTCTGGTTTTTTGGCTAACTATTAGCACTGAAACGGGAATCTCGATTTTCATGCCGAAATTCTGGAAAGAAGATTACTGCCAGCCAAGTTGTTCTGGTTGGTCATGCCACCCTCTGTTCAACAACGCAAAAGGGTTGACATCTTTCTCCTCATTGTCGTACTCAACCTTCGATTCCACTCCTGCCTCGGACTGAATATCCAACCGCGCCTCCTCCAGTTACCACTCCAAGTCCTGGATCCTCCTTCTTTACTCTAGGTTTTCATTCTCGATCTCCTGCAGGTCTTGTTGACAAGGTTGTTCGTCTTCCTCAGAAACGACTCCATGTCCCCTTCCAACACAACGTCGTCCACAACCTCCACAAATTTGTTCAGCCATTGATTCAAGCAACCTGTGCTCTAATACCAACTGATGCAATTAAACAAGAACGAATAAACGACTAAACAAGAAAAAGAACTGGATATCCGTTTGTAACTAAGACAAAACAAGATATTTATAACCTAAAATCTAACCTAATCCTAATCGAAATTAATTAAAAAGAATCCTAACCATAATTAATAAAAAGAAACCTAATCCGATTCGGAAATAACAAATAACAAAATTATGGAAATACTCCTAAAAAATAAAAAAGCCCAAGAAATCCATCAAAATGATCCCGGATGGCCCTAAACTGCCTTAGGCCATGGAAAAGCCATGGGTTTTGTCCATTGGACCGTTTTTAGTCTCCCAGCCAAATTTCAACCCACTCCAAGCTTAGGCCAGCTTGCAGCACATTATCTTGCACGGTTGCAACATGAACAAGACAGAATCATGAACACAGTCAACAAAATAGTCACTTTCATGAATAAAATGCTCCTTTTGTCACTCAAAGATAGTCTATGTATCATTAGATTATAGTCCTATTTATTCTTTAAGAAGGGACCCGTTATAATTAACCTTATTAAAAAATCCAACTAATTATTTCTGTAACACCTCGAAACTTGTAAGGCTTCATGCTAAATGTACTATGCATACAATAATGAAAATGAAATTGTTTAATTAAATAAACTAGGAGTTTTATTCTTCTATGATTCATATTTGTTTAATTATATTTTAAATATGATATTTTTACTTTGATAACCTCAAGGCATGACTTAAATAAGAAGGATTTAGAATGTTGAAGAATTCTTTAAGAAATTCATCCTTAGGAAAATTGGACAATTTAGTTCCTATTTTCGGAAATCAATTTGAGTGATCAAGTTTTATTTGATTGAGTCAAACTTGGTATCAAAATTAGTAGAATGAGATAGAGGAATTGGTTTGTGGAGAACCTTAATTTATGTTGTATACATGTTGCGGAATTTAGACAAGCAAGTACACTTACCGATCAAGTAGTATAAAAATTATCGTTCCCTTGAGGACCTAATTTAAACAATTAAATTATCAAAATATTATTTTGAATTACTAATTCAAGTAGTAAAATAAAATGGCGATTTTTGATTGAGTTTTACCTAAATAACTAAATTAAATGAGAAAACAGAATAAATAAAATGAGAAAACAAAACAAATCAAACACAAATAACCAATGAGATGAATTGATAGGGATCAAGGAGCTACCTTAACTTTGAAGAACTCATGGAATCCGCCAAGTGGAGATATTGGAAGATTCAAGTCACTTGGCATGAAGTACGGAGTTCTACTCTTCAAGTTCAATCTTAAATATGGAGATTAAAGAAGGAAATCAAAGAATGAATGAAGAATTACAAGATGAAAAAGTTAGTTGATGCATATAAAGACTTGCACTGCAAGTATAAGAATGATGCCTTGAAGATGAAGGTAGCAATGTTGGCATTAATGCAAATCGAGAGATATCAACTTAAAGACGATGTCATGTTCCATGAAGTTAAGCTTGTAGATGAAGACCAAGTTGAAGAGACTTGGATTATAATCAAAGTTGAGGACTCATTTGGAGAGTTTGAATTCTTAGGTCCATTCTTAAAAGGCCATAGTTCAAGCCCCAAAAGAATACAAATTGACAGCCGACAAAGCATGGAAACAAAGGGTGAAAGAAAAAGAAGAAAGGCTGCCAAAACAGGGAACCCGGCACCTGCTCCTTCTCATCTAGCCCCAAATTAGCAGAAGACAGTTTTTGGTGTGAATTCTAGTGGCTATCCAGTGCCCCATCCGACGACCGTCAGCTACAGTAACCCAACCATGAACAATGCCCAGTTTCCCCAATTTTGGTCCCCATATGATTTTGACTCATTTTCTCCCGTTCGTTTTGTATTATTTTTCAGCTTGTTTTGTTGGGATAGTTTCGGGTTTTAGTAGTATAAATACCCACTTTGTTTCAGCCGTTAGGGATTATTGAACCGACACGAAAACAGATTTTCCTTTTGGAAACCTTTCAAACATGATCTTTGAGAGTGTTCTTAGAATGCCTCTTTAGGGTTCTTAGTCATTTCTCCTTGGGCTCTCAATCACTTTGGGTGAGGTATTGAGTTGTCTTTACAAATCAAGAGGTTGGTTGTTGTGGTTAAACCTACAAAGGTCTTCCTAAGCTCCCAAAAACAAATCTTTGATGAGTCCTTTTCTTTACATTGATTTGGTTTGCTTGTTTGTGTGAAAATATAAGCTTCAACCCACAAGGAAATCACATCATGAATTCTAGGTCATTAATTTCCCCCAATGTTATCATTAATAAATCTACCTATCCACTTAATTATTTATGAGTAATTGTTAACCTTGGATTCCAAATTATTCACTAAATTCTCTCAAGTCAATAGTGAATCTAATTATTAAGACTAATTTCCTATATTAATATGGTAATTTGAGTCCAAATAATTGCATTAAAAAATCCAACCCTGATTTGGTTACCTATGATTTTTTGGTATATTCCTATCCTAAACACAAATTAACAATTTATGTTAATCATAAGTTATATTAATTAGGTCTAATTTAGGTTCCTTTTCCTAGATTTCACCTAGATTAACATATCATTTCATAATTGATCAGACGAAAAGCATTAAACACAAATGGATATAAACAATCACATTTGCATAAATAATTAAGCTTTAAGGAACAACTCAATTAACTCTAACAAATGGTTCCATTAATGCCAGAGAAAAATATTTATTTCAACATATTCATAAAATTAATCACAAAAGAATAACATAAATTGGCCACAATACTACTACAAGCATTAAAAGAGATTAAAGAAAAGGATATTCTCACTAAGAAAATCTTCTCTTGAATTCTCCTTCAATCTTTGTGTTCCAATCTCCCTCACAGTTCCCTATCTTTCTCTAAGATGAAAACTCTGATACGGGTAGTTTTTCCCTTTTTCCTCTTTTCCGGTAGTTATCCCCTTTTCCCTCTTTTCAAATTCTTAAACTAATGTTCTTTTTCTATTTCCCTCCTTCGGACATTTCTCTCTCCTTAATTAATTGGTCCCACTCCTATCGTATTTAGGAAAGCAATTAATAAAATAATAATCTTGACTAATCTAACAAAGTTACTATGACTAGTTGAATTTTCCACTTTTCTTAGGCAAGAATGCACTCTCTCCTAAAATTGTCATCAATCTTTCACTGCACTTTTCAACTCCGAAAGTGTTTTCAATCTTCTCTAAAATGCTCCCCCTGATTTATGAGTTCATCCATTAAAGAGATTACCTAATAAAGAAACAAAAACACCAAAATAAAATAAATAAATAAACTTACACTTAACGAGAATTTATCAAATCCTATTCCTAAACTAACTAAATCTACATATAAGACTACGAAAAAACCAAAAATAGACACAAAATAACTCCATAGAAAGAGTTATCACACCCCCAAACTTGTTAGTATCCTAGTCCAATGCAAAAGAACAAGAAAAACACTAAACAAAAGAAAATCAAAAAAGACTCTACTCAACATGTTAATTCCCCATATGTTCTCAAATAAAATAATACAAACTATCTCTTAAGCCCATGAATCTACTCAACAATAGTTTTCATCAATTGGAACCCGAATTCTCAAGAAAATCAAAGTGTGTAGTCCAAATAAATTTATACAAAACTCAATTATTAACTTTAAAATGTCCCCATAAGTTTGCTTTGTCTACCTCTCTCCACTAATGCAGACAAGTTACCCAATCAAAGATCATTAGGTCTTTTAAAGCTTATAATGTAAGGCTAGGGTCTAAGGTGGGATATACAGAAATATAGTAGTGAAGATTAAGCCCTAAGCACTAGGTCATTTCGAGAAACAAGAACACATCAAGCTTCTAGGACTTCAAACTTTATCAAAATGCCCCTTTGAACAATAAGCCAACTAACAAAATAATCATTTTTCTTTTTCTTTTCGTTCCAACTTTTCACCTTTCATTTTTCAATTTTTTTTTGGTTCATCATGCAATATCCATCTACTTTATTTAATTAACGATTTGTAGAATGAATACTACCTTCTTTCTTTTACTTTTACTTTTTTTTTACAAGATTTGCACAATAACCCCCAAACTCAATTCATTTATTATTCTTAGCTTCATGGATAACACAAGGCTAAAGGATTACAAATGATAGAAATAAATTTGAGTACTCTAGTTTAGAAATTAAGAAGGTAGAAACAAACAAATACGTCCAAAGCTCAACAAGAACACTAGGGATCATAATTATATCGAACGGTAGGCTTTAAAGGCTCAAACGATCCAAAAATGGCCTAACGCATCCCTTCGATTAAAGAACTTGTCTAGGATTTCACCATGAGAGGAATAGAAACAAATTCTAGCTACAAGTCAAGCAAATCATCAAATTTCACATAAACCTTCTCTAAACTAGACAACACTCATCTAAGCATAGAGAAATAAGTGCTCAAATATTGGGACCACAAGTCAATGAAATTACTACAATGGAAATGGACATCAAAGCTCAAAAGATATTAAAAATCAATTTCCCACAATCATATCATAGAACTAGGGAGTTAACATCATGCTTGCACAAAAACACATCCAGCTATGACTCAAATCACAACACATTCCCATGACTAAATAAAAAAAAAAATCTAGAAATAACATAATAACATACAAATTAATACTCCCCCAAACATAGAATCAACATTGTTCTCAATGTTGGAAGAGATATTACACAACAAAAACATAGAAGCACAAAATATTATAAGGAAAGTAAAAAAGAAACAAGAAAAGGAAAAAAAAAAAAAGAAAAACTCTCTTCAAATGGATCAAGGTGATCGGTCTGCTTCATCATTTGCATCAATCTCCTCCTCCTTCTCCTCATCATCTTCTCCATCATTAGGTGCAATAGAAGAAGGTGGTGGATACTACCCATCGGCGACAAATGGTGATGGAACCAGTGTTGGGTATTTTCTAACATCTTGCCCCGAATCTTGAGCTAATTGATATAAGATATTGAGAAGTTCTCTCTTCATTAGCAATTCTGTGAACATTAAAAAGCTCCACCGTTGCTTCAATGTTCAAATCTCAATCATAATAGAATCCAATGTGACTAGTCCACATCTACTAGCAGGTTGAGAAGAAGAGGACGATGGCATAGAACTTGGCTGTGAAATAGGGGATGCAATTGATGCAAGAGTCGCCAAATTAACTCTAGAGTAAGTATTTGCATCCCAATGTTCCTAAAAGTATGTACATGCCAATTTCTCATTCATAGCTTCTAGAGGAATAGAAAATTGCTTGATAGTGATGTGATTAACATCTGTTGGAGGTGCCTCAAAGAAATCACCAGTCCTAACCTTCACCTTGACTTGAAGGCACTATGATGTAATGAGATTATGGGAACCATAAAGAAAGATGCTGAAAGGCATTGTCAAGCAATTGTTGATAGATAATCTTTTCAACTTTGATTTTTTTCACAGCAAAATATGAAACATTTGAAAGTCGGTCTCCCCTATTTTCTATAAATTAGCTATAGGACGTAACCTACTGGCAATGAACCTTCGGCACCTTTTTGCCTCTCTTGAAAGATTAGTAGCCTGAATAGTACTAGATTTTCACATTTTATTCACTCCCCTCCCATTGGTAATAACATCCACTACCATATCCGTATTTATAGTGTTTTTTTCAAACTTAGAGTAATCATCTCCATCAACTGAAAAATCAAGAAGTTTTTAGAAAGAATTAAGGATATTAGGAGTAAAGGATACCCATTTATTACGGATTTTACATTAACCTTCCTTAGCTTTGGGTAAATTTGCATAATATTCCGGAACAAGATAATCACAAATAGGTTTAGGTTCCTTGACAAAGTGTTCCCAAGCTAACTTTTGAATTCCATATTTTAAAGGTAAAATTGGGTACCTACTCCTGGAGCTATTAGGATATTATTTAACATACACCTCTAAGTGTATACCCCGCTCACGAATGAATGGAATAGTAAGAAAAGCATTATATCACTTTTATGCCTCCTCAGACATAAATTTATCAAAATTCCAACATTTCATTTTAGCTCTCTTAGAAAATGCCATCATAGAAAACCAATGGCTAAGCAATTAAACTCACAGCACAATTCACTAAATCTAGGAATCAATAAATTCAACTTCAAGCACCACAGACAACTCAGTCAATAAATTTAAGAGAGATCCCAACAACTACACCACCACCAAAAACAAAATTCTCCAATACCCAATAATTTCCAGAGTACAATTCGTCCAACTTCACCAACCCAAGCAAGTCAAGGATAAAGCAACCAAGATTCAAAATAACACCAAAATAAAATATGAAATTACACAATCGGTGAGAATAAATTGACTTTGACAGTAAGAAGATCTGTAATTCTTTTCTGCAACAATGATACGGCATAATACCCTGTCGGAAAAGAAAAGAAAAAGAAATAGTATAAGGGTTGGAGAGAAAAGGGAATAATAATAATAAAAGTGAAATATAGAAATCAGGAACTTACCATCGATCGTAGAAGAGAAATGCAGTAGAAAAATGGGGAAAAAAACCTAAAAAGAAGAAAAGAAAGAAACAAAAAAAGAAAATTATATATATATATATATATCTATATATATATATAGAAGAGTGATGGAGAGTGCAATGCCACACACGAGCATACGACTTCTTTTTGGTATGAAATGTATCTATCTATAAATGATGGATATCCAAGGGAGCTATTCAATGAGGCTATGAACGAAGACTTGATATCGGAGCCATGCTCGGGAAGAATGAACTTGGAGATAAAAAGGAAGATTTGAAGCTATGTAATTCATGATCACTTCAAGACTTCCAGGAGGACAAAATGAAATATTCAAGTGAGCTCAAAGGTTTGGAGAGATTTGGAACCAAGTGGAGGAAGGCCAAGAAAGAAAGGTCCAAGAACAAACTTGAAAACAAGCTTTACACAAGGCTGAATTCTTAGAGCTTAATGCCTTAAAATCAATGGAGGACAATCACATATGGCTTGGGAAGTAAGGAGGAATGAAGAATGAAGTGGAATGGCCTTAAAACCAAGTGGAGCAGCCTTGAATCAAGTGGAAAGTGAAGAACCAACGCCTGTCCTTTGCATCACCAGTGCCCATCAAATGAAGCAGCAAAGCTGAGCGTCCAAAGAACAACCGGCGCTTTCATTAGTGTGGTCACTGGTGCCGTTGAAACCAAAAACTAGAGCAGAAGATTACCAGTGCCTCAACAGGTTTGTTCACAAGCGCCGGTGAAGTAGATTTGTCCTAAAAAAAAAACTCTATGCTTTTCTTTCTTTTTAGCTACTATTTTTCCTTCTTTACTCCACGTTTTTTTCCCTTGTTTTTCCAACTGACTTTCTTCTAAATTTTGTTTAGTTTAGCTTAGGGTTTTAGTTAGCTTATTTAAGGCTCTTGTTTCAACCATTTTTTTTAATACAAGTTTAAACCCAATTCCAGAAACTTTGAAGTTTCCTTTCTTACAAGATCTTTGCTCTTTGTATGAGTGTTCCTAGAACATCCGAGATTAGGGTTCTATACACTAGACCTTGGGCTCTCAATCACTTTGGGTGAGGTATTTAGTTGTCTTCCAAATCAAGAGGTTGGTTGTTGTAGTGGTTTAATCTACAAGGGTCTTTCTAATCTCCCAAAACTTACTTTTGATGAGTCCTTTGTTCCTTACTGATTTGTTGTGTGTGAAAATTAACCCTTTCAACACACAAGAAAATCACATCATCTTTTGGTATCAAAGCTTCGTTATCATCAACGGTTTGACTATCTTACTTGCTTTCTTGTTTAAGTGTTGAAGATCATATCTTTCTTCTTTGAAAATCGTATGATCTTGTATGTTTATTGTTTTTGTTCCTGCTACATCTATCTTAGTCTTCTCTTGTGAACCTTTGTGTTGTTTGGAATTAAACCGAAAACCTAGTTAGGGTTGACTTCCATTTGTTCCATCTATATCTACCAAAAAAAAAATTGTACTTGAGAGCTTTCTTGTTTAATCTCATTGGAATTGTTTGAGTTGAACTTGAATTGGGATTCTATTATGTTGATTTGCCTATTGTCTATCAATTTGAAAATCAAGGGAATTAGTTTGTTGAATTCATTGATAAATTGGTTTACATTTTCATTGCCCTCTAGGTGTTTGTTAAAATGCCTAATTGAGAATTTCTTTGGATTCCAAGTGAATTACTCTTTGTATTGAATTGGTTGACCTTATTCTTTGAAACTCTATCTTCTTGATTCTCATTTGATTACCTACAATTAATCAACTAAGTGATTTGTGTGGATCAATTTGGTGCTTTTGCCTATGTGATTTTCCCAAAGCTCTTGTGAGTTGATTAAAAAGTAGAAAGAGGACTTAGAGTGGAAAAAGGCATTAGGAGTGAGTTCAAAAGAGCGAGAAAGAGCCAATGGAAAGAGTGATACACGAGTGACAAGTGAGGTGCAATATTCCCCTGTTTTTCTTTATAGGTAAATCATGACTAGATGAGAAGAATCTCTACATAACTCTTCTAAGGAGTATACATCACATAGAGGAGTTGATAGAAGAAATTATCAAGTGAATGCATCTAGAAGGAAATATGAACATGTGATATATGATGATGATGACTATTATGGCTATGATGAAGATGAGAGGCCACGGAGATATGGGAAGGAGAGAGGCAATGAAAGAGGTGATGGGAGCCATTATATGACCATTCCACCTTTCTATGGCTTGAATGATCCTAAATCTTATCTTACTTGGGAATGGGAAGTGGACCATGTGCTTAACAATCATTGACCACTTGGAAGAAGAAAAGATGAAATTGATTGTTGAGAGTCTTAAGGACTATGCTCTAACCTTTTGGAAACAATTGCAAATGAGGACAAAGAGGATAGCTATTGATAAATGGGAGCCAACCATTTCAACATGGAAAGACTTGAGGGCTAGAATGAGGGAGAGATCTGTGACATGCCACCTCTATGAAGTTGAGGAATTAAGAACTCTTACTCAAGTCTCCAAGAGTGTAAAAGAGTATGATGAGGAGATTGAAAGAGCAATGAGAAGAGTCAACGTAGAAGAGAGTGAAGAGTCTAAAATGATTAGATTCTTCAATCGCTTGAATAGGGAGATTTGTGAAATGCTTGGGAAATATCAATATTCAAATCTTGAGGAGATGGTATACCATTCCAAGCTATTTGAAAGATGCTTGAAGAAAAAGAAATCCTCCTATGACCAAACTAATGGGAGTTCAAGCTACGAAACATTTTCACCAACTCAAGCGCAAGGAGTTTTGCAAAAAGAAGGGATGTCTAGTTCCAAGGAGCAGGAAGTAGAGGCTATCCATGGTGAATCATGTCTTCAAGAAGTTGTTGAAGATGAGCAAGCCCAAGAGTCCCATGAAGTGAAGAAAGAGATTCAAATTTTGAAACAAGAAATTTCAATTAAAATGAAAAATGAGATTGAGAATAAGATTGAAAAAGAACATGAGAGTGGAGTTGAGTGGAAAAATGAAAATGAGCTTGGGGAAGAATATGAGATGAGAGAAGAAAAAGAGAGGTCAAGTGACAAGGAAAGAGAAAATAAGAGTGCTTTAGAGAGATTTATCTTCCTACTTCTAACATTTACCATTCTCTTTCTAGTGTTTCCTTGTCTAGGATGCAAGACTTTGAACGCATAATCAAGTTGAATGAAGACAAGGACAACATGGTAATGAGTGAGATGTTAAAGTGGTACACTCTAATATCTAGTCTTGGTGATAAATTGTTGAACTTTGAGCATGGAAGTATGTTTCCTATTATTAAATATGATTGTGGAAATGCTTATGACGTTCATAAGCAACATGCCATTAATGATATTCTTGAGCATAGTGATGCCATGTTCAAAGAAAGTGAGTCTTATACTTCTCAAAGAAAGTGAGTCTTATACTTCTATAAGTCTTGTGAAAGCTTTCATGGATTTTGAATTTGTTAAGGGATCATGTGTGAAAAAATATGGTTCTAGAAATGAGATTCAAGCATGTGGAAATAAATTGTATATCTCTAAGAGCTTTTTAGATGAATTGTTAGATCTCAAGCTCGTTGGGGAATCATTTGTGGAGAAACATGCTTGTGGTTATGAACTTAATGTTTCTAGACAAGTTATATATGGTGAATTCTGTGAGCATATTAATTCCTTGATTGGAGATAATGATTTGTTTATGCCTAAGAATTCTATGTATGACTTGTTGACTATTTTGTCTCATAGAATAAACTTGGAGATATATTCTTGTGAATGGAATTATTTGAACTTCTTTTTGAAGTGTATCTTTGGGACACACATGAATAGAATTTTGAAGTTTGTTTTAGATCATCAATTATTGTGGATCTTTGATGCTATGCTTATCGATGATAACTTATATCTTTGTGGTCTAGTGCACATACTCATTGTTGATTCTAAGTTCTTATTTATCTTGTTTGACTTGTACTTCATTTTGATTCCTATGTGGAGGAAATCCATGCTTATTGATGAAAATTGCTTGTTGGAGATTGATGATGAAGCATGTCATGTTAAGAGGTTGATCTTAGTTGAAATTTTCAAATTTTCTTGACTTATATAACAACATGGATGCTTGGAGTCAATATTTTCTTGAGGTTCTTAGATTCAAAGCTTATGATGTTCATGGAAATATGCTTAGAATTGGTATCTTATGTGTTCATGATTGTTCCAAGCATGATATTTTCGAGTTGTTGAATCTTGAGAATCATGAAGTTGATTTGGTGAAATATACAAGTCTTAGAACCTTGAATGTCTTGGTTAAGAAGCATGGCTTAGAATTACATATGAAAAGGAAACCTATGATCTTTGGAGCATTATTGTTTATATCTTGTGAAAAGACTATTTTTGATGCGATGTTGATCTTTAAGGAAGTCGAACATTGTGAGGAAGAAATCAATGAATGTGCTATCTGTTTAATCTATACTTGGCATGATTTGTGGAACTATATAATGTTAAGATATGTTAAGATTTGTGGAACTTGGCATTGGAGTTTGTGGAACTATATATGATTTGTGGAACTTGGCATTGGAGTTTTATGCCAATAATAAGAGATATGTTAAGATTTTTTAAGTCTTTGAAAAATCCCCTATTTTCAAGAGAGAATAATGATGTCCATGTTGGCAATGTGATGAGTTCAAGCACACGTGAAGAGTACCTTCTTGTTTCTTTTATTATACCTATATTTGATACTTTTGATGGAGGACATATACAAGCTACGCTAAGGGATTAGGTTTTGAGTTCATTGAGCTTGAATGCAATATTTAGAGAACTTTTATTTCATGGTTTATGGGGTTATAGACCAATGGGAATTTTGTCTTGCATTGTATCTTTTGTCTTGTGCTTAAAGATATAACTTCATTTCTTGTTTGTTCTTAATGAGATTGTATTTCTTGTCATATTCCTTATGGGATTTGAAGCCTTATTTTCATATGCTTTAAATGAAAGAAATTGGTTTCTTGGTCGTGTTAAATGTGTTGTATTCCTTGTCTATGTTGTCTCTCTTAATGAGTTTCTTTAAGGAGAGGAGGAATACATGTCTATCAAAGAGAAAACCTCCACCTCCAAAGAAAGGTTCGGTAAGGAATTCTCAACTTATAACTCTCAAGAAGGCCACCACCTACTGTCGTAACCCGAACCCCCAAACCCAAGCCACCACTTGCTGTGCTCTTGCCGATTCCTCACAACCCCCTCCCTTGCCTCACTTTCTCCCTCATCGGGCTACTCTGCTTCTTTCTCTTTCTCCCCCCCCCCCCACCGTTTTTTTCTTTTGGAAATGATATGTTACACAATAGCCACCAAACCCATCAATATAACGACGCCACCACCAAACTAACAAATCTGCCATCGCCACCACCTACTATCGTAACCCAAACCCCCACCACCACTTGTTGTGCTCTCGTCGCTCCCTCACAACCCCCTCCTTTGCCTCACTTTTTTTTTCTTTTTTTCTTTTTTTTCGGTTTGAAGTGAAACCCCAAAACAACGTCGTATGTCCATTGGAGCACACAAGTGTGACTTACTTTACAATAAATCCATATAAATATATATATATATATATATATATATATATATACTCCCTCCATCACTAAATATAAATCATTTTAACTAAATTTTCTTGTCAGTAATTGTTGTTAGTTAATTACTTTGACTAAAACATTGACTTCTTTAAAAAATAAAATTACTTTTTTGAAAAAACTCCTTCAGCCTTTTCAAAACAGAACCATAATTTGTCTAGGAAATCTAAAGTTTGCTTGGGCATCTCTCTGAATCTTTTAAAAAACAGAATGTTCTTTTGCCTGGGAAAAGTGAAGTTTGCTTGGGCAAAATTACACTTTGAATTTTTTATGAAACTAAATCCTCTTTTGCCTAGGCAGAGTGAAGTTCGCCTGAGCAAAATTACCATCTATAAATTTTCAAAATTTCTTCCTCCTGACTTGATTAGGCAAAACTAAGCTTTGCTTGAGCTGGGGCAAATTACCTTGCTGGAAAATTCAAAATACTCCATCCCTTAGAGTATCAAATTCATTCAAAAGGCCACCAAAATCATCATTTAACCTGCCAATTAATTAAAATAACAAAACTTATATAAAAAATTAACAAAAACATAATCAAAACCAAATGAAAGAAAAGAAACAAAAAAAAAAAAATTGGGTTGATTCCCAGAAGTGTCCAATTCATAGACTTTTACTAGACTTCCTCCAAGCTTCATATATCATCCAAAATGATGGTGGCAACATAACAATTGATGTCAACTCCCGAGTATGGCTTTAATCTTTGTCCATTGACCTTGAAGGTTCTTCTGATCTTTAAATCTTCAACTTCCACAGTTCCATGAGAAAATACTTTTAAAACTTTATAAGGCCCGGACCATCTAGATTTGAGCTTTCTTTCCTGTAAACAACTTCAGTCTAGAATTGAAAAGTAAAACCAACTTCCCTAGTTCAAGTATCTTTTCCATCATATGCTCATCATGCCATTTCTTTGTTCTTTGTAAATCTTGGCATTCTCATATGCTTTCAGCCGGAATTCATCCAATTCATTTAATTGTAGAAGGAGCTTCTCACCTGCAAGATTGAAATCAAAATTTAGCTTCTTAATTGTCGGAAAAACCTTATGGTCCAATTCAACAGGTAAAGATTTTCCATAAACTACTTGAAATGGAGATAAGCCTATTGGTGTCTTGTAGGCTGTTCTATAAGCCTTGTTGTGCCATTCCTTTGATCTCCCGATTGGATACTTCCGCTTGCCCATTACTTTATGGATGACAGGCAAGAGCTACCTTGCGACGAACACCAAATTGAGAGAAAAGGCCAGCAAACTATTTATTACCAAAATGGGTCCATTAATCACTTATTATTGTCCTTGGTATGCCATAATGGATAAAAATGTTCTTCTTCAAGAATCCAAGTACTACACCTGCATCATTAGTTGGGATGGCAATTGCTTCCACCCACTTAGAAACATAATCAACAGCCAAGAGTATAAAACGATTCTTAAAAGAAGAAGCAAAAGGTCCCATAAAGTCTATACCCTAAACATCAAAACGTTCAACTTCAAGCATGTAGTTTAAGGGCTTTGCATTACGGTTAGAGATATTACCTGTTCGTTGGCATCTATCACATCTTTTAACAAATTCATGTGCGTTTTGAAAGATATTAGGTCAATAAAAACCTGATTGAAGGATCTTAGCTGCAGTCTTTTCTCCATTAAAATGTCCTCCATATGGTGAAGCATGGCAATGTTGCAAGACACTTTCAACTTCTTCCTCAGGGATACACCTTCTCAAAATATTGTCAAGACATAATTTTAACAGAAAAGGATCATCCCAAAAAGTAAAATTTTACCTGGTAAAGGAACCTCTTCTTTTGTTGACAAGTGAATTCAAATGGAATTACCTACTTACAAGATAGTTGATATAATCTACATACGAAAGTAATTGCTTATCCATCACTGCCAACAATCTTTCATCAGGAAACGAGGCATTAATAGGCAAAGGATCTGCAATAATGTCCTTGTTTTCCGCCTTGACAAATGGTCAGCAACTTGATTCAAAACACCTTTCCTATCCTTTATCTCAAGATCAAATTCTTGGAGAAGTAATGCCCAACAAATCAATCGTGGCTTGGCTTCTTTCTTCTCAATCAAATATTTCAAAGCTAAATGATCTGTATACACAATAACCTTCGTAAGCACAAGATAAGCTCTAAATTTCTCAAAAGCATATAAAACTGCTAGCAACTCTTTTTCAGAGGTAGTATAATTAATTTGAGCATCATTAAGAGTCTTACTTGCATAATAAATCGAATGAAATACCTTATTCTTCCTCTACCCCTAAACTGCTCCTACAGTGAAGTCACTAGCATCACACATCAGCTCAAATTTAAGGTTCCAATCTGGTGCAATATTGATTGGTGTTGAAACCAACCTTTGCTTCAAATCCTGAAAAGCTGCAAGAGAAGCATCATCAAATTTAAATTGTGCATCCTTTTCAAGCAAATTACAAAGGTTTTGAAATTTTTGAAATGTCTTTGATGACTACCTACAGAATCCTGCATGTCCCAGAAAACTTCGAACACCTTTGATTGAAGATGGTTGAGGCAGTTTCTTAATGGTTTCCAACTTTGCTTTATCCACTTCTAGTCCTCTTTTCGACACCTTGTGTCGTAGGTCAATTTCCTCTTGAACCACGAAATGACATTTCTCCCAAGTCAATACAAGGCAAGTCTCTTCAAATCTTTTCACTACCCTTTCCAAGTTATGTAACAATCATTAAAAGACTCACCAAGCACTGAAAAGCCATCCATAAAGACTTCCACACCTTGCTTTACCATATCAGTAAAAATGGCTATCATACATCGTTGGAAAGTAGTTGGTGCATTACACAACCCAAATGGCATTCTTCAAAAAGCCAAAAGTTCCATAGGGACATGTGAAAGTTGTCTTCTCTTGGTCTTCAGGTGCAATAACTATCTGATTATATCCTAAATACCCATCCAAGAAATAATAAAACTCCTTCCGAATGGTAAAGGAAAATGATCTTTTCTGGTGGCTCTGTTCAACTTTCTATAATCTGTACATACCCTCCATCCAGTAATTATTTGAGTAGGAATGAGCTTATTCTTATCATTGGCTACTGATTTGCACATAATTATGCTAAGTTTTATGATCTTTTTATGCCATTTTCTTATGTAACTTAGCTTAATTATGTTA
>JAOXNR010050233.1:176-17945 GCA_028571225.1 Parsonsia alboflavescens | reverse complement strand
TCCTCTATAAAACCCATACCTGCCCCATCCTTAAACAGGTCAGGTAAAACCCGCCCCAAACAGATCAAGTCAGGCCAAGTATCCATCGGGCCAGATCATTTTGCCATCCCTAGGTCCATTTAGAGTACTCCTTACAGTGGTGGCCCACTATTTCCCGAACACATTTTGGCATTTTTGGGCTACTGTCTTTATTGGGGTCCATGTGGGGCACCACACAAGTTGGACAACACGTGTTTTTTCTATTCATTTTTCTAAAAACAAATTTAAATAAAAAAAGAAATCAAGAAATCAACCCACACCACAAGTCTTTAAAGTTATGGTTGATGATCTATGAAACAATATATCTATAAATACTAGTTCACACCTTGGCTGTTCCATTCATCAGGGCAATATGCAGTAAGATCTAGTCGAACTCACGATTTGCATTATGTAAGCTTTACCTTCGAACTGCTTAGCCACACTCTTGGTGTTTATTTTATTTTGCGTAAGAATATAGATTAGAGGTTGAGGATGTGATGGGTAAGTATAAAAGCCTCTTTGTTAGGATATTTTTACCCACTTTTTGCTTATAAAAATGGAAATTTAAGGTTATGCATACAAGCTAGAGCACAACTTATATTTACATCTTACTTTAATAAAACAAAACAAACAAGGATTGCACTTGACAAAGTGGTTCTAGCAGATAGTACTGCTTTGTATTTTATGTTATCTATGAAGAAGGGAATTGTTTATGTAATATATATCTTGTTGATCTTAAAAGTGTATTAGACTAAAATGCCTTTGAACCCCTAGTTGGATAATAATAATAATAATAATAATAATAATAATAATAATAAAAGATATAACTTTAAATTTTAGTCGAGAGAAAAGTAAACATATGCAAAAGAAGATCAAACTTATTAGAAAACACGTTTAAACTCTTGATCCTTTTAGGTATTTTTTTGTCAAAAAAGATAGCTAAAGTGTATTGTTTCCAAGTTTAACACTCGTTTGGAGCTTGTTTTTTTGCCTCAAAGTTATGATTCATAATAACCAAGTCAAAAATATGTGTACTTATAAGAGTAGCAGAATAAAGAGAAGTTTCCTTCCTATAAAAGACTGTCCTGAGACAAGGTACAAGAATTAAAGTTATTTTTTCTTCCTGGCACCTTAAATTAAACCCTCAAATAGATTTTCAATTATTAGTTTATTTACTTAGTTAATTAATTAATGAGATGAGTTCCACATAGACAACTTATAAGTCATCAATAATTCATTGCATAAGTTGTTTTCATGTGGTGAAAGTCAATGTCTGCTGTTCCATGATTGAACATATACATATCATATATACACACCTTTCCACTTTTGTACTCTCTCTCTCTCCCTCTCACCAAAAAAAAAAATTCAAAAGAACACAAAAGTCCTCTTAAAATGTAAGCAAGGTCTTGGAGTTTCCTCAACTTTCTCAAAATCTTAACTAAAAGAAGAGAGATTCTATAGTTAATCATGCATGTATTGCCCACAATATCAAAGTTTCAAACAAGGGTTTTCTCCTATTCAACCATTTTTGTATCACTATTATCCCATCAAGCATGCACCTTGCAAGTTTTTAAATTTATAATTTGACATCTGTCAAATCAAACTGCTTTACCAAATTGTGCTTGTCACCATCATCCTCTTCAACAAGCTATATATTTGAAGTCACATTTAAATTCTTCTTCAAACGAGCCATTTCTAAATAAAATCTAGTATTCTAAATTTCTTTTTTCTCGACTCAAAGTATAAGTCACTTCAAATCAATGTTTTCAGAATCTGATAGATCATCGAATCGAAAAAATTACTGATTCACCATTTAATGATTCAACCGTGATTAAATCGTAATTGAATCGATTAGTTTTAAAATTAAAATTATTTATTTTATAAGCTAAAATATATGTAAATAAGATAATTTATTTCGAATTAATAATATATATATTTATAAAAACCTAAAAACATATAAAGAATTCATAAATCAAACTTCCATTTTTCATTAACATAAAAAATTAGACTAAAAATCAAAAACTTGCAAGCTAAAAATCCAAATATCATAAGTCACCTCATATGACGTAATTAACGTAATCTTTTTATAACACTATTAAAATAGAACAAAAAATTTTTCTTTCAATTCTTGACCAAATTTTTTATCTTTAAAACTGTTTTAAAATTACTTTTCAATTTTCTTTTTGATCTTTGTCTTTCTTGAAAAAATTCTTTTCAAAATAATTATACATATATTTCGAGATCTATTATGCAAAATGTACGTAATATACAAAAACTAAAACTAAAATTATATAAATTTGAAAGTGAATATTTAATGATATCTGAAGTGAGTCTTATTTTCATCAAAGGGTCACTTGCAACCCCTTGTTTTAAAATTAATATGATGGGAGGGAAGATTTTTTAATTTAGGAGTAGAGGTGGCAGTTTGATTAAGAAGAGGATTCCTTTCCTTGTTAAGAAGTAAAGACAATCAATCCAATCCCACATTGGAAGATGAGAAAACAGTGGGGAATGAAGTGGGGTTATAAAAGGTAGAAACTGAGAAAAAGGAAAGCATCTTTGGAAATCGGTCGGTCCATCGATCCACCAATTGAATCGGTCGATTTGAACCGGTTTGATAAAATAACACCGGCTTTCATGATAATCGATTTTTAGTCTCTAAACGGATCGGTTAACTGGCCGGTTCTCGATTTCACTAGTCGGACTGTCCGATTCGATCCTATCCACAAAACCTTGCTTAAAATGCAACTATATATTTAGACAAAATTCCTAAATATATCCAAATGGATTGATTCAATTTCAATTTTATCCAATTTTTGTAAACATTTCATTTCTACCCAAATGGGTTGACCCAATTTCACCCCATATCCAAATTGACTTTTAACATTTTGGATAATAAAAATACCTCAGAAATGGGAAATTACTCCCTTACCCTTCGTTTTTCGATATTCAAATCGAGACATGCTGCTCAAACCGAGACGCAACTCTTCATCTTCTTCTCAATTTTAGATGAAACTTTCCACCTTCTTCTTGATTTCTTCACCGCCATAACTCACCGGATAACTCTCTCTTTTTTCTTCCATTTTCTTTCCCTTCTTCCTTTCTCATTTTCTTTCCCTTCCTCCCTTCTTCCTCTATCATTTTCTTTCCCTTCTTCTTCTTCACTCCCAACCGAAGCTGTGCTCCTTCGCAACATACCCATCACCGGAAATCTCCCTTTTTCTTCCACTCTCATTTTCTTTCCCTCCTTCTTCTTCACTCCCTCATCGACGCGACGCTCCTTCTTCGAGACATACGGATTGACGGCGCCATTGAAGACGATCGTTGGTCCACGTCCTGTCGATCACCTCTTCGTCGTTGACACAACATTCCCAGTAGGTTTTTTTCACACTTGAACCTTAATTTTGTGTGGAATATATGCTAGAATGTTTAAGCTTTGGAAGTTGGCAAAATGCGAAGCTTCGATATTGACATTGTACTTTTTTTTTTCTTGAAAGCATGATTTTGTTTTAAAATCTTGACATGCACCGAATGCCTGTGTTGTTTAACTTCGATTTTGTAGTTTGTTAAAAGCATGGGTTAACTGCATTGGATCTTGCATGGTTATGAGTTTGAATTTTGTGTCTCGAAATGTTTATAATTTGTCTCGAATTGTTTAATTTGTGTCTCGAATTGTTTACATTGTATCTCGAATGGTCTATATTGTGTCTCGAATTATTTAATTTCTGTCTCAAATTGTTTAATTTGTGTCTCGAATGGTCTACATTGTGTCTCGAATGGTTTAATTTGTGTCTCGAATGGTCTACATTGTGTTTCGAATTGTTTAATTTGTGTCTCAAATGATCTATTATTAATTAATTTGAAAGTGATAATTAATTTTTTCAACGTTATAATTTAGAGTTAATGTTTTTTTATAAATAAATGACAATGTACTAATAAATACATTATAATTAATTTTATTTAAAATCCTTTTATTCGGTTGTAGCTTAGTTTATTTAGATTACCCATTTGGGTAAAGATTTACAAATTTTTTGAAATAATAAATAAGAGATAAGTGTTCTACTAAAAATTAGACTTTAAATTTAAAATAAGACGTAGATGCGAATAACTTTTTTTCCTTCTTTCTCAATACAATTTTTCTATTTAGTGTTGTACCTGCGGGGAACACACTTAGCGTACATGCTAAGTATTCGACCATCAGATATACTGTCGAGGTGTTACGGCTAAATGGGGCACTACAGTAAAATACACAAAGAGTGTATTTCAAGACCCGATAGTCACGGCTTCATGTTTCCTTTGTGCACTTGCACAAATGGATCCATCAGTGCTCTGAGTTCCGTTACTTCATCATCAATATTCTTACCGAAATAGCTTGTCAAAGAAGCCCATCCTTATTTGGCAAGACTGTTTTTCCTTTTGGCATCTAACGTGCAAGTCTCAAGAAAGATGCTCTCGGCAAATTTCAGATTTACTAGGCACATTCATGAAAGTGCTTCTCGCTTTATCAATATAGCTTCAACCAACTTAAATTCTTTTTGTTGAAATGAGGAAAATAGTAACTTTATTAGCTCAAGTATTGTCGAATGTTCATCGATTTTGAGTAACTTCTCCCCCAGAATCCATAGAACTCAGTTTTATTTTTAACTTCTCCCCAGAATCCATCTTTCTCAATGATTTGCGGGCATTTGGACAAGTGGCACGATTATGTCCTTTTCTCTTGTATATTTTACACGTTTTCCTTTGACGGTATTGTTCATTCCGAGAGAGGAAGCAGCCCTTTTGTGGTCTTCCGACAGACCTTCTTCTAGGAGGAGGATTGATGACCAAGTCGTCCATACCTGCAATTGAATTCAAAGATGAACACAAGGACACAAGCTGTATCGAAGGTACTTATACCATCCTCAGTTTTTCCGTGTGAAATGAATGACTACGACATAGAGTGTAATAATGAGCCCCATTTTCCCTATAAAAAAAATTAAGGTAAATGAGTTGTAGAAATATCTAATTACATGCTTATAGAATTTTTTTAAAAAAATAATTCCCTTAATTTCAAGGTGTCTCGAATGGACCACTTATGTCTCGAAATTTAGCACATATGTCACGAAATTGTACCACTATGTCTCGAATGGACCAATGTGTCTTGAAATTTAGCAGATATGACACGAAATGGATCAAAAATTTACCTGGCAATAGCAATGGCATGTTTGCAAGATATCTCTTCCACTTCGCATCTTCGACATTCACAGGTCTTGAGGACAATATCCACCAGAACATCTGCTTCCTTTGGTGGATTTCCTATGAAATATTTCTCTCTATCCCGAATGGATGTAGTCCGCAGCGTTTCCAAGTCGACCTTCACAGCTTGTTCCTCAATTCTTTCCACAGCCCACTTGGTGATAATATCTGGCATTGTAGCTGCGGCTTCCCTATGTTTGTTGAACCATGCTTGACATAAACTCCTAAAACATTCATGTGCAGATGTAATGGGCAACTTCCGAGCTTACTTGATCGCATGGTTGAAGGACTCCACGATATTGCTCATCATTGTTGTAGCGATTGTTTGGACAATATACACGTGACCAACCCGGACATCCTACCTCGACATCCAACCAATGATGAACTTCGGGGTGCATCTCTTTAATGTCTCCAAAGTAGAAGTCACATGTCTGCTTGTCATAGGCATATGCCGCATTTTTAAAAAGGAGTGCAACCTGAGGATATTTGCACTTTGTCTTTAAGTTTTCCTTCAGATGTCGATAGCAAAAGACATGTGGAACCTCGGGATATATTGTCCTCACTGCCCGCAATATACCTTTATGCCAATCAGATACAATAACCAAATCATCCCACAATTCATATGCAGTCCAGAATCTTCTCAAGAACCACTCTCATGAATCATTGCCCTCCTTCTTGCCAAACCCAAAAGCAAGGGGAAAAGTTTGCCCGTTTCCATCTGTACAGACAGCTGCATAAATTTTACCTGCACACACACCTTTCAAATGTATTGCATCTATGATAATTACGGGCCTCATGTACTTGAAACCCTCAATCGAAGGACCAAATGCATAGAATGAGCTCAGAAACTGCTCATCTCGAGTACGTATACTGGTCACCGTCCCTGGCATTATAAGCTTCAACATGTGGAGGTATGACATTAGCTGTCTGTATGAGTTTTCTGGAATTCCATCGGCTATGTCTTTTGCATGCTGTAAAGATCGCCAAGCCTTGGTGTATCCGAGCTTCACACCATAATTCTCCCGCATGTCTTGAATCACATTTTTTGGGGTGTGATTCGCATCGACGAGTTTACCAGCATACATGCGATCAATCGTTGTTGAACTTACACTCTTGTTTTGGCTTTGTTGTAGAGTTTGGATACAAGTGTGAGTCGAGAAAACTTGTGAATAACCCAAATCTGGCATCCAGCTCTATAATTTGCACGTATCATGAAAGTACCATCTTTTTGGTTCTTACATCGTGCCTCAAAAATCTTCTCTTATCTGAATGTACCACGTGATATGGAAATCGGTTATTGAGTGAATATTCACTGACTGCTGCTGCCAATTCATCCTTATTGTTAAAGACTGCATCCTTTCCAATAAAACCCACCAGTGGAATAGTATCGTCTTCCGAAAAATGCACCTCTTCGTCATCATTCCAGACCATTTTTGCAAAGTGAGTAGAAGGGACTGGTATAAATTGTTCAAATGGAATCACCTGCCTCATCCCATCATGGAAATTGTCATCATTATCGTCGTAGTCATCATTGACCTCAACGCTCCGAATATATTCTTCATCATATTCATAATTATCATCTGTGCAAATATATCCGGATATCCCGACTTCATTATTTGCATCAATAAATTCCTCCCTTGCATGATCATTTGGATCGGATGGACAATTACAACCAATATAACCACCGATGGCACCCTTGTAAGTTCTTTGAATTTTGTTCACGACCACAACTTTAGGATCCCCTTCCCCCTTCAAATATATGATGTCATACATGTCTTCAATCTCTATTAATTTCTCACTTCCATCACAAAATTTAGAAGTAATTGACATTTGATTGTCAAATTGGTTTAAGTCAATCTTCATGAAATTTTCCATAGTTCTCCTAAAATCTTCATTGTTCACTCTGGATGGTACAACTAGTGCACGCACCCTTCCACTTAGAGAACCCTCGTGAACAGCAATCCTCATATAATCCATTTCTGTAGACAACACAAAGAAACCTATCTGTCTCGAAATACCCTTATCAAGTCTCGAAATTCCCCCCTATGGTCTCGAAATTACCCCCATGGTCTCAAAAGTCCCCCTTCTGGTCTAGAAAGCCCTATCTCCTGTCTCGAAAGAACCAAAACAGGTCTCGAACTTATCACAAGTCTCGAAAGCCGGTTCTCGAAATCAACATATCACGTCACAAAATTTACTCACTTCAACCGAAATCTCTGCAATGCCACCTTCCTTCCTTCCTCCGCTACTACCCAAATATGCGCCATATAAACAACACAAAACTAACAAACCCAGGCTTCCAAACACCAAAGAAAAAAAATAACAAAGAAACAAACCAAACAATGTACCTTTGAACATCCCCTACGTTCGTCTTCTTGATTTTGGAAAACAAAAATCAACAAAAAGATGATTTTTTTGTTTTTCTCCAACAAGGGAATGGTTCTTTGAGCAATTTTCTTAGTTATGGTTCAAAACTTCTGATCAAATGAATGAGTTAGTTGTGGTTTCTTCAATTCATTTTATAGGTTGTTGGGTTCGGTTGTGTGTGTTGAATGCTAAGGGGTAAGATAGTAAATGCATGTTCAAGGAGAATAAATGTTAAGTTTTGGATTTTTTTAAAAAATTAAAAGTCAAAATGGATATAGAATGAAATGTTAGTTTTAGATATAAGTAATTGTGAAATGTTATGAAGATTTGAGTAAATAAAAAAAACTGTTCCAATTTAGGTAAAAATGTAAACGCCCATATATTTACTATATATCTAAAAGTAAATTTATACTATAATAAGTATGTTTCAAAAAGAAATTTGAAACAAACAATTTATTTGGAATAGAATTGCAATTATTTATAGCAATTATTTGGAATAGAAATGCAATTCTCTTGAACCAAACAACACGTAAAAGAATCTCAGTGCATCATTAATGGTCCAAAGTCTTCCACAGCTCATATGCCCATCGGCTAAGGCAAAGTTGCATGTCTTCTTCTAAGACTAGAAAACTTGAAGTCTTCTTCAGTATTTCTCGTTATCATATTTCCTTCAAAGACTTCCTTCCAAGTCTTTGATTTCCGCCATCTATCATATTTCCAAGACAAATAAAATCAATCCAAGTCTTCTTATTTTATTTATATATACTGCAATTTGGACCTCAAGACAACACGAAATAAAAGTATATTCAAATTATTTTGAATAGAATCTCAGTGCATCAATAATGGTCCAAAGACTAAGGCAATACAGAACGACAAAAGACTATTAACTGCTTGAAGTCAATTTCGTTATCATATTTGAAGACTATCAAACTTGAAGTCAATTTCGTTATCATATTTCAGAGTCAACCCAAGTCTTCTTACGTGCTATCCTTATTTTAGTTATATATACTACAATTTGGACCTCAAGACTACACGAAAACAGAAGCCATGGATTTGTTTGCTTCAGAAAAATTCGCCTTCCCATTTTCTTTCTTCCTATTACTCACTTCCTCGTGTTTTCTTGAGGCTGTTTCCTCTTCTCCTGATCAAGAGGCAGCAGCTCTTCTCGATTGGAAAGCCAGTTTTGCAAACCAAATCAATCCCCTCCTCCCTTCTTGGAACCTTCAATTCCTCAATGGCACCAATTCTACTGAAACAGCTAGAACCAGCCCATGTGCTTGGTTTGGTGTTTCATGCAATATTGGTGGAAGTGTTCAGGGCTTGTACCCCAACGATTCTAGTATTCATGGCCCGCTCCACAAATTTCCCTTTTCATACCTTCCAAATCTTGAATATTTGGATTTGAGTTCGAATAAGTTTGTTGGTGTATTGCCGCCACAGGTAGGTAATCTCACCAAATTATATCTTTTGTACCTATATGATAATCAACTTTCTGGTTCCATTCCTAAAGAATTGGGCAATTTGATACTCCTAAACGATCTTGCATTAAGCATAAATCAACTTTCTAGTTCCATTCCAAAAGAGTTAGGCAATCTGAGAGATTTGACGACTTTATATTTGTATACTAATCAACTTTTTGGTTCCATTCCTAAAGAATTGGGTAATTTCATACTCCTGTTCCATTCCTAAAGAATTGGGCAATTTGACACTCCTAAACGATCTTGATTTAAGCACAAATCAACTTTCTGGCTCCATTCCAAAAGAGATAGGCAATCTGAGAGATTTCACTACTTTATATTTGTATATTAATCAACTTTCTGGTTCCATTTATAAAAGAATTGGGCAATTTGACACTCCTAAACGATCTTGAATTAAGCACAAATCAACCTTTTGGGTCAATTCCAAAAGAGTTAGGCAATTTGAGAGATTTGACTACTTTATATTTGTATACTAATCAACTTTTTGGTTCCATTCCTAAAGAATTGGGCAATTTGACACTCCTAAACGATCTTGAATTAAGCATAAATCAACTTTCTGGTTCAATTCCAAAAGAGTTAGGCAATTTGAGAAATTTGACAGATTTTTTTTTTTTTTTTGCATACTAATCAACTTTCTGGTTCAATTCCAAAAGAGTTAGGCAATTTGAGAAATTTGACAACTTTATATTTGCATACTAATCAACTTTCTGGATCCATTCCCATTTCATCTGTTGTTTTGACCAGATTTCAAATCGCTTACAACCAATTAAAAGGCCTGTTACCGAAACAACTGTGCCAAAATGGAAGGCTCAAAAATTTCAGTGTGGAAAATAATAAACTGGTTGGAAATATTCCTAGAAGTTTGAAGAATTATCCAAGTTTATTCAGAGCTTGATTTGAAAACAACCAGCTGATTGGAAACTTGTCGGAGATGTTTGGTATGTATCCAAACTTGGTTTACATGGGGCTTAGCAACAATAAATTCTATGGTGAACTCTCTAGCAATTGGGGCAAATGCAACAACATGACAACACATTTGATTGCGAAAAACCACATCACAGGTCCTATACCCCCAGAAATCGGAGACTCAGTTAGTTTGGAAGTTCTTAATCTATCTTCAAATCAGCTAGTTGGGTAGATACCCAAGGAATTTCGGAAACTAGGCTCTATGACTAAACAAGATTTGAGAGGGAACAGAATATCAGGTGGTATACCTCATGAATTAGGACTTATGAAAAGGATCATCCATCTTGCCCTTTCCTCCAACTTTCTGAATAGATCAATGCCAATAACTCTGGGAGACTGTCGCCAACTTTTTTACTTGAACTTGAGCCATAACCTACTAAACCAGAAGATTCCATGTCTATTGGCTACCTTAGCCAACCTGAATCAACTAGATTTGAGTCAAAATTTCTTCGAAGGAGAAATACCACCTGAATTAAGAGGTATGCAGGTCCTTGAATTGCTAAATCTCTCCCGCAACAACCTCACCGGTTTCATTCCGAAAGTTTTTTGGAGAATTTCCAACCTCACTGCAGATTGACCTATCTTTCAATAATTTGGAAGGTCCTCTTCCTCACGGTGGACCATTTGTAATTATCACGTTCGAACATTTACAGGGGAACAAGGGATTGTGTGGGGATGTTTTAAGGTTACGATCGTGTCCAAGTCCTCATTCCATAGGAAAACATGCTAAAATTAGAGTGCACAAACTTCTTCTCATTATTTTACTCCCCCTTCTTTTTACATTTCTACTTTTTTATGCTCTTTTTGGAATTCTTTCCAAATCATTCAATCTGAGGAAAATAAACAGAAATACCACAAAGGGAAATTTAGATGTGACGGACGGAAATTTATTTTCAATATGCACATTTGATGTGAAAGAAATGTATAGAAACGTGATAGAAGCCACAGTGGGAAGGTTTTCAAAGGAAAACTCTCAATGGAAAACATAGTTGCAGTTAAAAGGCTTCATTCTTCTTCTAAGGTTGAAGCCCACGGTGGGTCCTGAATGAGATAAGGGCCTTGACAATGATCAAACATTGAAACATTGTGAATCTTCTTGGTTTTTGCTCCAGCTCCCAACACTCATTTTGGGTATATGATTACCTTGAACGAGGCAGCTTGGGAAAAATCTTAAGTATTGAAGAGGAAGCGAAAAGATTAGATTGGGTAAAAAGAGTGAATATCATTTAAGGCATTTCACATGCTTTGGCTTAGATGCATCATGATTGTTCTCCACCAATTGTTCATCAAGACATTTGGATCAACAATATTTTGCTTGATTCAGAATATGAGGCCCACGTCTCAGATTTTGGGACAGCAGAACTTCTGAAGATAGACTCTTCCACCCAAAGTACAGTGGTGGGCACATACGGATACATTGCACCAGGTAATTATTAATACAATCTTTGGTCTGTATGAATTCAAGTATATATACTTGTATAAACTTTATATGAATTAATACAAGTATATCTTATTTGTCTTTCAGAGCTTGCCTACCTCACTAGAGTAACTGAAAAGTGTGATGTGTACAGTTTTGGAGTATTAGCATTGGAAGTAATCAAAGGCAAGCATCCTGGAGACTGCATCACCCATCTAGCATCTCAGACAACTGAAAACCTACAATTGGTGGAGTTTCTTTATCCAAGGCTTTTGTATCCCACTCTACAAGTTGAAAATGTTATGAAATCCATTGTGAAACTTCCCTGTGCTTGCCTCAACTCAAATTCTCAGTCTAGACCAACAATGCACATAGTTTCAAACATGTTATCAACAAACACTATGCTTCAACAATATCTTGGTAAGTGATAATGTGCTTATATATGTCATCAATTCTATTTCACTGCTTTTGTAGCATCTTTCTCTGACCAAGTTCTAATTATTTCTTCCATTTATTTGAAGGAACAAACTAGCTTCATAAGGAGGAGAATGACAAGTGGAAACTGCAAGAGTTAGAACCTTAAAGAATTTTACAAATTTTCACAACTTAGATAACTAATTTCTTGTGAGAATATCGTTTATAATGTTTTATGTAACTTTTCTTGTACTTCTTTACTTTCATAGAAGTATATCTTTGTTACTTTTACCATCACATGAAAATGTTTATATCTCACTTCTTTCATTGCAAAATCATTTGGTTAATTTCTATTGGTTTTAATTGTATAATGGTATGCCAATTTTGTTTCTATGTAACAACTAGATGTGAAAAAAAGTTCAAACTCTATCACCTTGCAGGCTACAAGATCTATCCAAATCCCAACTTGATTTACCCACTCTCCTTCAATCCTTTAAATAAAACCTTCTTACATTTTATCAAAAATAAACTAGAAATCCTCCAAATAGTTTTCAAGATTCTTTCAATTCTTTCAGGCTCTACAATATACATGCTGTTGTAGAAGGACAAACAACTCATAAATCAACAAATTAAATCAGCTTAGTACATTTTTAAAGTTTCAAGTATTAATACTTTATTTTTGTCTCTCAAATGCATGTCCATTGGTACAAGTGAGTTTTAAGTTGTTTTTAAAATGCGAATATTTAAAATTGATATATAAATGATTTATTATGAGATTACATTTAATATTTGAGAGAAATTATTACTGAAAACAATATATACTATTAGATTGAAAACCAAATCAAAAATTATTGATGGTTGAAGTGATTAAAGTTTTTTACCTCAAATGTGGGAGCCACCACAAATCTTGTTGTAAGCAAAATTTTTTATTTTTAAGAATTTACATTCAGGATCAATGATGTAAAAAATAAAAAGGTAGAGGACCAAAAAAGAAAAAAAAAAGTGGACCAAATTATATAAATAGAAAATCACATAAATTCAAATCCAAAACAAATAACTTTTTTAACTTTGGTTTTCATCTTTCTATATTTTTAGAAGGAAAAAAAATTATATTCTTCGTTTAGAAAAATATAATTTTATTTATATTAATATTACTCAACTGAAGCTTTGATTCGTTGAAATTTCTAAATATTTTTATACTATGTATTATGAAAAACACCCACGCATTATACAGGTAATAAAAGCTAGTTTTATCCTTTATTTTCACTACCACAACCTTTATTCCTATAATTTCTGGGCTACCAAATTCAAATCCTCATTTATACATTTTGGAGTTGGCCAAAGAAATTCCATGTATCCATTTTGCATTTGTTCATTTATGTTTTATGGAAAGAAACAGAGAGTTATAGTGGCCATAGGTGTCTGTCATCTCAAGTGCTTTTCCCCATTCTCAGTCAGTTTTCTTGTTGTCGGCATAATGTGGCAAGTAAATGTCTACTACTGCTGCTGCTGTTGCTGTTTTATCAATGGTGAGCTAAAGTTAAGGCAAAATGGTCAATAAATTTAAGGCAACATCAATGGACACATCCTAAATTTATTCTGAACATCACAATCACCACAACTTCCAATTCAAATTGCGGGGGAAAACCACCCAAAAAAGTCCATTTATGTTTCTTGTATACCTAAAATTTGATAGAAAGCAAAGAAAAAGCAACAGATCATTTACATCCTCAACTTCTTAAGTGATCATCAAGTAAATAAGCAACCCTCGTGCTTATGATCACCCATTCAAGTCACAACTTACAGTTCGCAAGCAAGATGGTATATGGATTATAAACTAAATTTAAAAGAATTCATACAGGGAAAGTGCCGACTTCAAAAGAACAACAACCAAAACAAGATATTCCAGACAAATGAATTTCTTTCAGGCAAAAAAAATCAATCCATTTTCATGCAATTTTCCAAATAAAAGAACATCAACTGAACATAATCAAAAGAAACTGACCCGATAGAGAATGAAAACGTCGTGAAGAGCTAGATGGAAGACGTATCCATGAATCAGAATCCATTATCTTTTCTTCGCAAAAAGAAATTTAGAAAATTAAGGTTTCGATTAAAAATCCTTGGAAACCTCTAGATTTTCTTGAAATCCCTTGTCTAAAACCTTATTTGATAAAGGCAAACAGACCCACAAATTTCACATAAATATATGTGTATAGATAGATGATGGATAGCTGTTAAATATTTGAGGGTTAGAGATAGAGAGAGTGAAGAAGGTTCGAAAAAATGGTGAGAGAGAAGCTCCCCAGCAAACTTCCCCGTACAAAGGTTGTCCAAAATCCCGATATACAAGTCCTTTATTTACAACTTACTTCCTCATCTTTTCAAATTTTCAATACTTGCCCCTCAAATTTTAAAGACATTTCTTAAACGTTACTCCTTTTGTCACTAAATATAAGGGTTTAAACGGTATTACATGGTATTGAAATTGCTGATTTTTTACCCAGACCAGATTGGAAAACATAGGATCCAAATCCTACTCTATTACCTGTTGGGTCCAACTTACTTAGACTTGAATCCTACCCTACCCAACATATTTTCTATTTTTTATTACATTTTGTTATAAAAAAAAAAGGTAAATGATATTTATTTATAAAAATAGGAAAGAAAGTCATATTTAAATAAGTTAAACAAAAACATGAAGTTAATGATGTTAGAAAGTCAAATTAATATACACTTATCAATCAAATTTATAATAGCAATTGATATTAATTAATAAATAATAATTATAACAAATGCTAACAAGTCAAATTAATATATAGTTATATACTTATCAATTAAATTTAAAATAATCAATCGATACTAATTATTAAATAATAATTACAATATTTACCAAGGAATATTTAAAATTTAATAGTCAAATAACAAAATTAAAGTTAAAACAAGAATAGAAACATATGCATTATGTGTGTATATATAAAAAATATTATATATATATATATATGTATACCTAATCGGATCCAGAACTAAACGAGTCTGAAACTACGTATATCATACCCGGACTCATCTAAAGAATACTATTCTGGTCTGGGTATACCCTACCCATTGATAGCCCTATTTAAATATAAGTCATTCCAGCTAACTTTTTTTTTCATTAATTATAAGTCATTATTGTTAGTTAATTAGGTATTTTTTCTATATTGCCCCTCCGAGGATATATTGAAATGGTATTATCTTTTTTAAGAGGGAAATTAGAGGACACTTCAAGGGGAAACAAAAAAATTTAACATATTTTTTGCAAAATGACTATTAGTAACTTATATTTGGGTAACGAGATAGTACTATTTATCTCTTTCTTTTGCATAGCCCATAAAAATTATTCTTTTCGACTTGCACAAGTAGATAATCTTTTTTTTTTTTAGTATTTACCGATATGTGTTTTTTTCCTCTTCCTAAAATGGAGATGGTCGCACTACATAACAAGTCACAACTATATTATTAAAAATTTGTGGTAATAATGGGTTTTGTTCAAGGAAAATAACATTCTAATTCATTTTTTTTCATTACTTATGTGGTTATTTTGAGAAATGATTGAAAATATATTTTTATATATATATATTTATATCCTACTTTAAATAAGAATAAAAATAAAAGGCAACTTAATATAATAAAATTTTCAATTCCAAAGGTTTAAAAGTTGCTTTGTTTAAGCATTAAGAATAGGTGAGTTTTTTTTCTTTTTCTTCATAGATTAATTGACAAAAGATAGAGAAGTAAATGAGTTAGTCTTAGTTGATGCAGAAGAGTCTAATCTTAAGAATAGGTGAATTTTTTCTTTATTATTATTTGTCAGACAAAAAATGAGAAAACTTTGATTTTTGTTACTGCTTCTATTAATGGTCCAAAGTCTCAATTAAATTAATCAATATTAATTTTTTATTTTTGTTGTTTTCTCTTGAACCAAACAACACGTAAAAGAATCTCAATGCATCATTAATGGTCCAAAGTCTTCCACAGGTCATTATGCCCATCGGCTAAGGCAATACAGACAGACACAGCACATATTGCATGTCTTCTTCTCTGCGAAAGACAATGGCGAAGACTAGAAAACTAGAAGTCTTCTTTAGAATTTCCTTTCAATTTCATTATCATATTTCTTTCAAAGACAGCCTATTTCTTTCATGAGAGCCAACGAATTGTCATCAAAGACTTCCTTCCAATGTCATTTTTGTAATTGTTTAGTGATTCGAAATTTAATCCCTATATTGGTGTTGTAGTTGTACATAGATCAGGTAATTTATAGTAAACTTGATCAACCTATGATATTGTTGTTCTTGTATTCAAGAAATTATCAAATACTACTCCATCCATCCGGAATTGAATATTCACATTTCTTTTTTGAGTTGTCTGTAAATAAATGTCATATTTTCTTAATTAATTAAAATTTTGTTAAGAAAATGATATTATTGGTTTAAAAAGAACTAAGTCAATTAAGTTTTTTAAAATTTGTGAAAGTCAAAATAAGATATCCAATTTTGAACAGAGCGGGTAATAAAATAAAGACTTAAGATGTAATTATTTTTTACTATATAGTAATTATACATATTAATTTTTATTATTAGCGGAAAGGTTGAGTTTGACATATTTCTTCTTTAAACTTTTCTTATACCAGTCTTCAACCATATGTATAGGATCAAAATATAATCAAATCATTTAAATTTAATCAAATCATTTAAATTTGTGAGTACAATTTATATTTATAATAGAACTACTCTATGACAAAAATTAGTGGGCATGCAATTGCCCTATGAAACTAAAAGCATACATTTAGACTTTTTTAGACCAAAAATCCTGTCCTTTGGGTTACTCCACCCGTAAATAATTATATGATATACTCATTTGTCAAAATAAAATCAATTTCGTTATCATATTTCTTTAATTTCCAAGACAAATAAACTCACAGTCAACCCAAGTCTTCTTACATGCTATCCTTATTTTATTTATATATACTGCAATTTGGACCTCAAGACTACACCAAAACAGAAGCCATGGATTTGTTTGCTTCACAAAAATTCGCCTTCCCATTTTCTTTCTTCCTATTACTCACTTCCTTGTGTTTTCTTGAGGCTGTTTCCTCTTCTCCTGATCAAGAGGCTGCAGCTCTTCTCCATTGGAAAGCCAGTTTTGCAAACCAAAACAATCCTCTCCTCTCTTCTTGGAACCTTCAATTCCTCAATGGCACCAATTCTACTAAAACAGCTAGAACCGGCCCATGTACTTGGTTGGGTGTTTTATGCAATATTGGTGGAAGTGTTCAGGGGTTGTACCTCACCAATTCTAATATTCATGGCACTCTCCACAAATTTCCCTTTTCATACCTTCCAAATCTTGAACATCTGGATTTGAGTTCGAACAAGTTTGTTGGTGTATTGCCGCCACAGGTAGGTAATCTCACCAAATTAATTTTTCTGTACCTATATAATAATAAACTTTCTGGTTCCATTCCTAAAGAATTAGGCAAATTGACACTCCTAGATGTTCTTCAGCTCAACACTAATCAACTTTTTGATTCAATTCCAAAAGAGTTGGGCAATTTGAGAGATTTGACTACTTTATATTTGTATACTAATCAACTTTCTGGTTCCATTCCTACAGAATTGGGCAATTTGACACTCTTAAAAGATCTTGAATTAGGCGCTAATCAACTTTCTGGTTCAATTCCAAAAGAGTTAGGCAATTTGAGAAATTTAACTACTTTATATTTGCATACTAATCAACTTTCTGGTTCCATTCCTAAAGAATTGGGCAATTTGACACTCTTAAAAGATCTTGAATTAGGCGCTAATCAACTTTCTGGTTCAATTCCAAAAGAGT